>JXSR01S017358.1:5469-28213 GCA_000969725.1 Ophiothrix spiculata
CCCGAAAAACCTGTCTCGCCCCCTCATTTCAAAAAGTCTAGTTACGCCACTGCATTAACATTTTGTGCAATTATTTTGTTCTGAAAATTATTTCATTGAATAAAATATATCCAAAACAAAGTGTACAAGGTTTCTTCTTGGGAACACTTTTTTTGCTTAAATTAGTAGACAGCAATAAGAATAATGCTCATTGTATATATTTTTTGCTTAATTTATTTTGCCAATTGCACATGTATATTGTGGAATGTTTGCACCATAGCTAAGGTTTTGGCAGTCACTTTAAATTTTAATGCTTTACCGGTACCTTAACTTAGCTTTTATTTGCAATCTTCATCATGTTTGTTTTATTGCTAATTATTATCTTTGCTTTTTGCTAATTTGTGACTGTTTTGCACCGTAAAATTTGCACACAAAGATGAGAATATCACTACGATTTTCATGACAGCAGACAATGTCATCTTCAATGTGACAAGTGAAAATGTTACCACGGTAACAGAAAATGTCACATATGACAGCAATGTCACATGTAAGTCCTAAAGCATGTGTAAGGTTTTATGCTTGGTTTTATGAACAATGGAATTGCACTAGCTGTATTGACAAAGTTTAGCATGTTTCGGAGATTTAGGATGCCAATGTTCACATTTTAACCACATCAAAGAAATTCAATTTCTTGCTTTCAATGATATGTCAAAGTAACAAAATAAAAGGCAGTTTGATTTCGGCTTCTTGATGGATGTGTGAAAAAATTTATGCTGAAAAAATGAAAAATGTGTCACATGAAACAGCCTTAAAACTTCTCTTTTAAAATGTAGGTACGGTAGCCTGTGTTGAAACAAGCAATGCTATATTTTCAATTCAGCTTGGGCAATTCCATGTTAATGGTTAACTGAATTTTTCCCTGTCATTTTTATGGATATGTAATTACTGGCATGTCAAGTTTGGCCTTTCAGGACTACTAATATATTCTTACCTACTATTTCCATGATTCAACTAATGTGATTTTGTGATGAAATACTATTGTTATACCCAGTTAAGCATATGCCATATTCACTAATCCAATTAATTATTTGCCTTTTTACAAATCCTTTAATTAATTAATAACCACACTTCCAAAGGTTTGACAAATTATCGTTCTTCTAGAACAAACCATTCTGAAAGAATTTTTGTAAGGTGTTTTTTGGCACACTAATATAAAGTAGATAATAAGTTGAATTGGATGAGTGAATACATAATTTCAAGGTAACTTCAATGGGCAAGGTAGATACAGACATCCTTAAATTTATTTCTCCTAAAAAGAGTTGAAGCAACACATGTTGAATTTTGAAATTGTTTTGTTCACACATAAATCAACATAATACGTTTTTACGTAGTATTCTTGGTTGTCGAAATATATATTTTCATGATTGTCTAGATGATTTTCAACAATTTTACGAAGAGTGACATTTCACTTTTTGCAAATATATGCCTTTGAGTATAATAGAGAAAATAAAATTATGACGTTCAAGGAAAATATAAGATTACAGTTCATGTATAGTCCAATCAAGTATGAATTTGTCTTTTTCGATTTATATTTTCAGTGACTTAGGGACCACTTCAAAACTCAACCGGCAGTTGACCGCCCAGAACCGCCAGTTCTGGCCGGTCGCTATTGTTCTGAACAAAGGCAGTCACCCAGATTAGGCAGTTCTGGGGTCGATTTCACTAACGTTAAAATGCATCGTTAACCCATCGTAAGACCAGAACCCATCGTTAGCTTTGATCACCTCTTGATCCCACGCAACGTTAACAAAGGGTTCAATTTTTTTAATGCATAATTCATATATCTTACGATGCGGCTAACACTTACGAAGAGTTTTTACGTCTTTGTGAAGCCTAGTTTTAGTTACGAACTGAACCCTTCGTTAGTTACGATGCATCGTAATGTTAGTGAAATCGACCCCAGGGCAGTTAGCCACTGGTCCCGCCACTGGTTGGGTTCTGAAGAGGCCCCTTATTAAAATTGGAAGTTAATTTTCTTTGTTTCGCTGCTAGTTTCTATATAGTTCATGATAGAAATAGATTGGTTACAAGATTTTCTTCAGAAGGATCACATAGGTATCTTTTGAGGCATGTGTAAACACTGTATCAAGGAAAACTTTGGGACTTAGTAGTTGAGATAACTCCTATAAATAAGACTATTTTGCATGATTTATCATTGACTACTAACTCTAGCCTTGGCATTGATGCTGGAAATTGTCCCTTTTATGTATTAACTTCATCACTTATACTAAGGTATTGTATGTTAAATTTAAACATTTTCTCATAGTACTCAAAATTAGTTATTCATTTAAGTGCATGTAAATTTCAGCATTGTGCTGTGATGAATTCAAACCAGGTAGAAACCTACATAATACTAATACTTGACCAAAGTTAGGACTTACCCATTATTTTGAATGATTTTGTGATATAAAATATTGTCACGACTTAACAATATTTTGGACTAAAACAATCTTATGAATGCACTAGCTAATATTTGATAAACCATTGTATTTAAAGTGTTAAGTGTGTGGATATTTCTGTGATGACTGTTTGTAAGTTTAATTAAAAAATGTGTAAGATAAAGGGAGCTAGGGGCTGTTGGAGGTTGGAGGTATGTTGGATGAGAGGTGTGTTGGGGTGGGAGTTGTGTGTTTGTGGTGGGGTGCATTTGTTCAACAAATGTGGATTCCAAGTTCATAATTATATAGTGAAATACATTCACAAAATGTGTGGAGGTCCTTTTTATGAGAGAGTGGCAAAGTGTGGTATTTAATGTAACTTTGCACATGAGTGTTATATATAATTCAGGTAACAGCCCGAGGTTCTCACATAACAAAATACATATGCAGATATATTAAACCTTTCCAGTAGGCCTGGGACTAAAACCCGGGTACCCGCCCATCATGAGCTTACCTGGGTACAAAACTGCCAACCGATTACTCGATCAAACTGGACAAGAAAATCATAGATTTTTGAACAAAAAAAAATTGTGTTCCAAAATTTATGATAAAATCATCATCTGATCGAAGTAAAGATTATAAATCACAACCACAATCAGCGAAAATTCAAGGGTTTTTGTGTAATTCAGACATCGTATGATCGTAGTAGGCTCGTCAATGTCTTTTTGATAACTCAAAATGTTTTGCCACTGTCAGTTGCAGAAACATTCATTTTTAATATGGAACATTTTCTGATATATTGATGTACAATTTACATTTAATCAAGGGTGATGAATTCTGTGTTTATAGACTCACCAGGTATACACTGTAAGCAGCGCCCCATGAAGGAGCATTCGCACAGGGGACCAACGGCTTAACGTGACTATCCGAACCACGGAGCAATTAAAGTAAAGTTTCTTGCCCAAGGAAACAAGGAGATGTAAACCGCCTGGCCCAGGGCTCGATATATACATTGTAAATCCCCAATTATCAATACGGTTGGGTACCCGGGTACCCGACCAGAAAATAATTCTGGAACCTGGATAACAAATTACCCGGAAAGTCCCAGGCTTGCTTTCCAGTTGTATCCTGTATGGATTGTGTACCTTTGGTTTGGCCCAAAACCTTGAATACTGCCCTCTTAAAAAAATTCAAAATAGCACAAAGAGTGAAGAGGGCATGTAACAAGATATTTAGCAGTAAACTCCAGGTGGGTTTTATTTCAACAATTGCCAATGTATTAAAAGAACATTTTTGCTAAAAAGTAGAAAATAAAGTCAGCCAGACTGTTAAGATTTAAAAGGTATATGAAGTTAACCCTTTTTGTAGTAATCAGTTCTGGAGGGTACTCGCGGGTAGGGACGTGCCTCTGTGAAATTTGAAAGGTCAACCATCCAAATACCAATTTTCAAGAAACATTTTGATTCTTGAATTTTTCAAAAATAGCATGTTTTTGTCCAATTTTGCACTATATTGGCACAAAGTGCCATATGGTACAAAGTTTGGAACATTTTGAAAAGAAAACCAATCACAATTCCACATTTTTGCAAAGAAAAAGGATCGATTGAAATATCAGAGAGCCCGATTTTGCTTTGCTACCCAAATTTGTGGCACATCCCCATAACCTCTTTTGTACCAAGTAGCTCCCCTCCCCTGAGAATCAGATCCAGTAAACAAATAGTTTTTGCTTAAAGCTACTTATACCTACCAGTATTTTGATACTATTTCTACAGATCTATCAGTGAAACACAGGCTTAATGTGATATTATGATTGCATATTGAGCATATTGACTCTATTTCTTAATCTAATATCAAGTTGCCACTTTCTTTTATATTTTAGGTGATAATTATATGGTAAAAAAGCTGTTTATTGATGCCGAGATTACAAAAGAATTGTTAGAAGAAGAGTGGAAGAAAGATTGGGAAGATGTTAATAGGTAAGATCATGTTATACTCTATACTGACTTCAAGATCATTGAACCTGAATAAAGTAGAGGAAGATGAATATAGAGAGAGATCATCAATATAAAGGAGAAATAACAGTGTCCTGAGGATTGATCCCTGTGGAAGTGATGTTATTATATGCAGAAGTGGTGGTTTTAATAGTGACTTATTGTTTTCTACCCGAGAAGTAATCCTTTATCCACGAGTTGGCTAGTCTTCTGACACCATTTATAAGCATTGACTTTTCAAGTAAAATTTCATGGTTTAGGGTATCAAAAGCTTTACTTTAACAAATCAACAAATATGCCAATGTTTATGATGGATTGTCACGATATGTTAAACTTTTATTTGTTTACTTCAAAATACTAGGAACAATATGGTTATTACATTCCTTTTTTAAGGGGTTTTCTCAGAGATGCAGTTGCGTGCAACTGCCAGATAACAATTTTTCATAAAATAGTAAAAATTCAAAAAACTGTTGGCACCCTTTTTGCGTATACAAATTTCAATGCACACTGAACGCACGCGTTTAGTTAATCACACGCTGCATCACTGCATAATATATACGCGGGAAATTATGCAGACGCAGATGTGCCATCAAAGTAATCAAATTTTATTTGAAAATTTCTGTTTTTTTAATTTTCCTAGAAAACCAACACGGTGACCCTATTTTTTTATTTCTGTATTTTCAAGTATGTAAAAAATGCTTTAACATATGTAAACATTTAAAAATGGAGCATTTACTATATTACAAGCACATAATGATCAACTTTTTTGAGCGTCTGGGGAAAATATGTACTTTTTGAAATATCTCAAAAACGAGCACGGTGACCTATAATTTTTATTTTAGATTTGTTATCAGCACAAATAAATCTACCAAATACTAAATTTTTCAGAAAATCAATGGAGATTTTGCATCTCTGAGAAAGTAGAAGTACCAAAACTGACATTTTAAAGTACTTATTTATAATTGTGTTTGTTTCCTATGACATTATTCTTTGCAGTAATGGTGTGATCTACCAGATGGTTGCTACTCAGGGAGGCGTCACAAGAATACATCCAAAATCGTAAGTTTGAAAGCCAAAAATCATCTAGCAAATTATGAAAAGATTTCATATGAGACCGTCCATCCCAAACAAGCCATAAATGCAGCTCTTGCCATTTTCACTTTTTTATTTGGAAAGACTATGTTATAAGGATTAAAATTACCCCTCAATGAACTTCACTCAAGTTCAAGAAGTCAAATTATGGTCCGTCAAAGGTTGTTGGGGAGTATAATGTATAACTGAGATAAATGCATTCATCAGTATTCCCTATATTCTCTGTTGATTGTCCTCACAATATACAGATAAATTTCATATTTCTGATCTGAAATTAAACTTTGCTGGTGTTTTGAAGTAAAGCACAAGGATTGTGAATCTATCAAAAATCAATTTTGGCAAATTATGACCTTGACAAATATTTTTCGTCTGTAGAGCAAAATGAAGTTTGCTGCATTTACGGCTCCTTTGAGATGAACAGTCATATATCTTTCAAGTATCTTTTCTATTTATTTGTTACAATACAGATGTCATTAGCTAGTAGGTATGTTACACATTGAGAAGGGTAATGTTTGGGGTCATGATGATGAGCTACAGAAATGTTTAAGATAGAAAGGATTTCAGGTACATTATAAGATGCCAACACAAAAGATGCAAATCAGTTTTTAATTTGGGAAATATCTGTTTGGGGAAAATCCGGTTTATAAGCTTGCGGTAAACCAGCTCAGCACTATCAGTCAATGGTCTTAATTCTACTTAAGTTCTGATGTTTTCATTGCTTTATTTTTGAAACAATAGACTTTATCAGTCATATACATATATTGCCTGATCATGTAAAGGTGGTTGACAATGATTACTTTTAGATCTTTTTGTAGCCAAGCATCAGTGCTGGGATTCGAACCCACAATCCTTGGATCATGAGCCCAATGCTCTTACTTCTTGACAACAACATCCCCCTAGTGTTGGTCTTTGACAAATATTTTAGACTTTCGCAATTTTTTTTTTTTTTTTGAACGGGATACTTTGTGCGATTCAGTGTGATTGTATTAATTCTGGATAAGGTATTGGTTTAACCATTTACCCCTCAGTCAGGTTTATGACATGTATGCTTATGTAAGGGGAACACATGTAACAAATAAAATGAAAAACAACCAAGATAAGCAATTAAAACAAAATTATAATTTACTTGGCTTCAACAATACTCTTGTGATTTATGTTAATAGCGTCCCAGATACTTGGAGTAAAGCTGAAGTTGATGCTATCCAAGACCCATGGGAGCAGGCGTACTATCAACGTGCATTGTATACCCAAGACTATGTTTTCTCAGTGCCTTACAGAAAACCTTCTGGTAAGTCAGCAATCTTTTCTTCAGTCTATATATTTTTAGGAATTTAACTGGGAATACAATGTCTAAGGTGGGCATCTAGTATTCTATTTGACCAGTAGCGTAAAATGCGTTTCGGGGCGGGGTGGGGGGGGAAATTCTCCCTGACCATCATCACCAGGCTATTAAACCAGCATTGTTAATCGGGAAGAGGAGAGAAAGAAATGTAAGAAAAGAAAGAGAGTAGTATGATGTTGTAAGCAGGCATGACCAAGAAAAAGGTGAATTAATTCAATTCAGTATTTGTTGTGAGTCATGCGATAGTACCATGCAAAAGTTTTTACTACTCCCCCATGCGTGTGTAAAACACAGAGGTGCAATGTATAAATGCATGCTAACTTAGCTGTTCTTGAGTATTAACACGCTTCGGGAAGTAGTCAAATTGCATGTTTTAGCCCTTTTCATTTTTGAGTTACATTTGCATCTGTTTTTAGCCAGTCAAAGGGCTAGCTCAGCAACCAGCTGAAAAAACTGAAAAGTGATGTTTTTGAAACTAGGCATTGAGAGCTGCAATATGGTATACAACACATACTCAGGAGGAGTAGTAAAAACTTTTGCGAGGATATGCCCTGTAACACCCTAGCTATGTCACGTGTCCATCCACCAGTATAGTCAGTAAGGTACTGTGAGAGAAAAAATGGAGTTGATAACCCCAACTCAAAACAGATTAAGTATTTACAAACATTGCTTTATATTATATGAACTAACAGAACATTTGGTTTGATTTTCATTTTAACATCGAGGTCAATGGGCAAATTAATTTTATTTGAAATCAGTTCTGCCCCCCCCCCCTGCACCTACTGCAGCGCCCGGGTGTTCTGTGTACAAATTTTCTCTCTAGTAGTAGTGTGAGTCCTTATTTATGAAGAAAATGATTGGAAACATAGATATTTTTGGAAAAATAATACATATTCATCAGAAGAAAATCAAACTAGTTAATTGTTATTTTATTGATAAATTCTCAAATTCCAGATCAAAATGTTTCGAAATATTATGCACTTTTGGAAATGGCTCCTGGTTCTGAAAGAACGTCTCCTGGTTCCCTGAAAATTTTGAGGACTAGGAGCCCCTTTTTTCAGATTTGTGGCTCCTGGTCCTTGTCTGCTAGATGTTCTTGTCTAGTTTTAATTGTAAAGCCTTTCGTTTGATTGTACTACAGTAATGTAAACTAGTTGGATTCTGCTACATCTTTACAGCTAGGTGGGATGGCTTTTTTGTCCTTTACCATAATCATCCCTATTTCTGTGTGTTTTTTCAGATGATAATAGTTTGGGTGAAAATGCAACCTATGTGTCGAATATCACATCAAGCAAAGCTTTGAAGATGGAGAAAGATATCACACCAGCAGGTAATATACGGTATAATCACAAGAGAGATACCGTAATAATAAAATCAATATGTGCCTTTTATATAGTTTTAAATTTGACAGATCAATTTCTCTAAGCACTGATGTCTATTGTTATATTACTAGCTGTCAAACATGCAACCTCATTGCCTCGCCTCCTGAGAGAAAGACAAAATTCTGGTACATCTCCTATAAAAGGAATCAATGAGCAACGGCAGCATATGTGATTGCTAAGCTGAAACACTGGTTATAAACATCCTCTTTGTTAAATGTATTTTTGCAAAATACAGTATAAGACAAATTACTAATGAAGAGCAAGATCTATAAGGCATTAGCCATTATCCACTTGGTATGAAAACTTAATTGAATCAAAGAAAGACATTAATAGAATCAAAACAAATAAATAAAATCATATCACCCGCTGTAAGAAGACAATTTTCAGCAAATTAATTTCTTGGGGTTCTGTCAGCAATATTTCTTATTTACCTGAAGTTTGAGATTCCAAATGTACGCCTGTTAATTCAAAAGTGAACATTATTCTTTAGGAAGGTAAAATATACTTAACAACATGATTCCCCCTGGGAAAATTGACCAGGGGCAGACTTTACTTGCAGTTTGTAGTGGACTGTCATATTTGTATTTGTCATGATGTACAATATTTGGAATAGAGGCTAGGTATGAAAACAAATCAGATTTTGGGTAATTTCTATTTAAATGTGAAATGTTTGCTTGTTTTGCACAGTGCTTGTGGCAGTGTTTGACCCTGAGATCTTCAACAAGATGTGGATAGATCATACCATGAAGGTAAGTATATAAGCAAGACATTTTTGTAATATCGAAGCATAAGAGTACGAAATATAGAAAATGCCGAAACAGTCCAAAATAAAATCACTACTAAAAGATGCACAGCTTTTTCTGTTAAAGAGCAATGGTGAATTCCGAGGGTTTTTTGTGTTTATGATTAACTTATTTTTCTCAGTGTGGTAATGCCTTGAGGTTTTCACACAAATTAATGGTACACTGAAGCTTTTTCACGTTCACAGATGTTAATAAAGATGTTTTTATTTTTTTGATGGTGCTTATGGGTTTCCTTGATAAAAATCACTGATGGTGAAAAGATTCACTGATTTTTGTATGCACTGATGCTAAACTGAAGGCTTTGCCATAAACTGACAATTTCAGGTTCCCTGATGCTAAGTCTTAACATTTTCCATTCAGTGATGGTAAATTCTAGTCTTACCCAGTTGCTAACAGTAAACTGAAACATTCACTGATTGTAAACTAATTATATGATTTGTTGATTGTAAACCAAGGTTTTGTCATTTTCTGTTGGTAAATGCACAGCTTTCTCATTCACTAATAGTAAAGATACACTGATAATAGAATTAAGGTTATTCACATTCATTGATGGAAACTGAAGATATCTGTTGATTGATGACAAACTTGAACCACTCTATTCATGAAGATTAAAGATATGATGATTATAAACTCAATATTTTACCATTCACTATTGTAAACTGTGTTTTTCCTGCTGATCATAAAATTGTCTTTCCAATTTACTGCCAACTGTAAATTAAAGATTCACTTACGCTAAACCAAGTTTTTCCCATTTGTTGATGGTAAACTCATCCATGGTTTTCCATTGACTAATGTTAAACATGTGGTTTTCCATTCACCAATGGAAACTTGAGTCTTGGTAAAAGTATGATTTTCAAATTTACTGATAGTAACTCCCAGTGCAGAGACTTTATTTCCCATTCACAAATGGTAAAACTCACTGATGGTAAATACCGGGTTTCCCATTTATTACTTGCATTGCTTCTCTACTTTTTGGTAAGTAATAATGTTTGCTTCCGCATGCACAATTACATTGCTATGCAAAATCTTTGGAATGTTTAATATCTGATATGAACAGCTGTCATAGATGTATAGGCAATGCCCAGGGGGGAGTCACATATATGGGTGGTAAATATGTGCATCGGTCAAGACTTCCTTTTCCGACTCTCCTGTCATCGGTCAAGACCCCCTTTTTTACCACTCCTGTCATTATTTAGACCCTCATTTCCAGCATGATTCAGTTCTTAAGACCCCCATTTCCAGCATGATTCAGTTCTTAAGACTCCCTTTTGCCAAAAATTTCCATCATGTCACAAGACAAAACAAAATCATCCTAAGGCCCTGTATCCATTGGCTGTTCACTGGTGCCATATGCACGCAATTGTCCCCAATTGCCATGCAACACACACAGGAAACATCTGCCATACACAAGGTCACTGATACGGTCATTAAGCAAAATAAAGGTTAATTGTCTGTTGAGCGCGACAATTGGGCATAATTGCGGGAATACGGCACTAGGGAATAGCCAATGGATACAGGGCGTAAGAAGCACCCAAGGTCCCACAAATGCATCCTTTTGTCTATTATGCTTCCTACATTACTTTTTCTTCTACTTGATATCCTATACTCTTTTGTTTAAATATCTATGGTAAACTCCAAGAACATGCATTCTTAGTTACTGAGTGTGATTTTACTACTTATAAAGATATTCAGCTATCCATTATGAGACAATACATGACAGTTCGTTCAGCGCCGTCGGTTGAAAATTACATCACAATGTAGATGTACGCACGCATCTGACAGGTACTTCTTTACTCGAACTGGAATATTTTATGTTTGAATAAACGTCTCAACTTTGTGACTAAGAATGAGAATAAAAGATAATATTTATTGTTTTGCGTATCTTCTATTGTCTCATAATGGATGAGCGTGCATTATTTTTTCGTAATGGGCACTCTCTTTGGGGGCACCCATTACTCAAAATAATGTACGCCCATTCATTATGAGATGATAGATGACAGGCAAAACAATAAATCTTATCTTTAATTCTCTTAATTCTTGCCCTGGTGCTTGAAACTCTCACTAATTTTGCATGATTGCAGTCTGTTAGCCAGCCAGCATTCGATTCTTTATTTACACAAACCCTGATATCCCTGACCTCAATTTCACTTCAATATCTTTTGTCTTAACTACTTTGATTTTGCTCTGCATTATGTTTATTTGTATTTCTAGTTATCAAATAAAACAAAATACATGTACATTCTTAAGATTCAAAACAGTCACGTGGTTAAAGAGGAAACTATCCTTAAATCAATGCTATAAGATTTTGACAATAATAGCTTTGAATAAAAAATCTGAAAAAACGATATGCAACTAGCTAAAGGCATCCATATGCATACTTTTTTGTGATCTTGTTGTATCATTAAATGCACAAAATGTACTTGTTACACAAATACGTGTGAAATTAAATTTCCAATTTTAGTTCAACAAATGACCACCATTTTCAGAAGTATACATCTTAAGGCCAAGTCCTTTGGAGTGTATCAGTATCTGCCAAAACAAACCCAGTCAGTAAAATAAAAATTGAATACTCATGGGTGCCCTATTGCTTGGATCTTATAGTATTGCTTTAATGCTGATAAATTAAGTATGTTTTTTTCCTTTAATATTAATTTCTTATGATGTATTCAAGCACTCCTCTTGTAAATTACTAGTGATTTGGTAGTTAGCCTTTTTAATATATATAGATAAAAATAATTGCTTATTGGTAGTGTTAGATATATTGGTATCGAAGTTATATTATAATGCATTTTCTTAATGAATAGTTTTCTGGTAATCTTTGAATCTTTAATTGAAACATAGAGTAGATCTGGAAACTGTTTTGCTTTCTATACCTACGTAGTTTAAGGATTTTAAGTATATTGCGTTTGATAAAATGTTAGTATTGTCGGCAAAGTGTTTCGTAATATTTCAATGTATTATGTTTGGGTAGCAGAATGTCTAGGCAAAAATCAAAGTGATATTTTATTTGGTGATTTAATTTGACAATTATTGATGAATGATTTACAGGTTTATAATAAACATAAAAAAAACCCTATAAAAAACCTAATAATAAATGCTAGCTATTTTGGAAAGATGCAACATACCTTAGCAATATTAAAGACAATGGGGCTCTCCATACGGGAACGTCAAATCCAGAAGCATCTATATAAGTGTACATTTCCGAAGTTCAGATTATGACTTTCTTCAATATATGGTGTTCACATGGTCAAAGTCATCTGACTTTGCTACCGTAGCACGTATTGACATACTTGAGTGTGTGTGTGAGTAGAAGTAACGCGCATCTACGCGTATATGCACGCACAGTCACTCACGCTCGTGTTTGCCCGTGTGAAGAGCCGTACTATGGTACAAATATATAACTGATGGTTTTTAAAAAACAAGACACATGTTTTTTTAGTTTGCCTTTTTTTAGATGTTGAAGTAATACATTGAATCATTTTCTCATTTGTTTCAGGGTTTTAATAACAAGAATGCACCATTATCATGTGCCAATGAAGAGGTAGGTGGGCTGCAATCAAATTTGGCAAAAGTTTCTTAACAAAAGAATAAGAAATTTATCTTTAAAGTCATCTGAAGAAAACCTTTTCATTCTGGGCAGGACCAAATCTCACCTGGATCTCACCATGCGTGAACAACAAACCAATCTATTCCAGTTGAACAATTCAGTCAGGTGATGCAAGTTGAACAACTTATTTATTTAGGCCTAAACTTGGAATGTCCCTCTTGTTCATTTCTTGCTTGTGTATACCTACATTGGTAAAGACATCAATTTTTTGATACACATATGGCTGTGTTAATATCAGTACTCTACTCATTTTAAAATCTTAACAATAATGTTGTAAATTTGGAAAGATCTTTATAAAGTGTTTACAATGCCACCTAAATACTGGTAGTAAATTTGTTCTGCCATGGGATCAAATACAGCACATTTAGTTTACAAGTAAGTGACTCAACATCTTACATCAGAGTTTTATAATGAATGTCTAAACGTTTAATCCGGTTTACTCTTTGGTAAAATAACTTGAATGTACTTTTAAGGATATTTTGTATTTGGATAAATTTAGATTTGCATCTTTATTCTGAACTTGTTATTTTTGCATTATAGGAGTTGCGGTGCTATATATTAGACGATGGAGGCTTTATTATAGCCACCAATCAGATGGGTAGAGAGCAACAAAATCAGGTAAGTTGGCACCAAAGAAATTAAGAAAGAGAATCATCGCTGGCCGCCATTTTGCTGTCGCTCATGGAGCACAGTTTTTGTATCTCCAGATCTCCACATTCGACCTTGTTGCACCTGGAAAATTTTGCAGCAAGTACGACATGGCACATGCCAATATATATGTGTGGTGCTCTGGCAAAATGAGCGGAAAGTCGCGATTGAAAATTTTGAATAAATGGCTGCTAAAGTAAAAATATGGTGAAAACATCAAATTTCGTTTTTTAACACAAAACGCATTAAAGCATTAGTGATAACCTATACCTCACATTTTGAAGATCAATTATGCCAAGAAGTGAAATTATTCACAGGTAATTGGTCGCGTTTTGCTATTATACACTATTAGTAATCAGTAATTTTAAAATCGATTTGCGACAATTTTTTACTGCCAGATTTTGAGTGGACTGTCTTGAATTTCGATCTCTAAATGAAAATTATAGAAAGAAAGTATGACATATTATACATCATACGAAAGCTGAAATTATAGAGAATTAAAATATGCCATAAACTCAATTTTGAAAATTGCGACTTTCCGCTCATTTTGCCAAAGCACCACTCATATCGACTATCTTGTCGTGATGGTCACAGCGACACATCTTGTTGAGTTGGAATAAATTCAACTTTTTACGTAAGAGACTATCATGGCAATATGCAAATACATCATGCTACATTACCACTGCTCAAAATTACAAATGTTTTGTCACAAGTAACAGCCATGACAGCTACTCTGAAAATATTGAAACCATGTTTGATTAAGTGATCTTGAGAAAATTTGTTTTTACCATCAAATGAAGAGTTGTAATGTATGCTGGCCGATCAATGGCTTAGCCATCAACCAATTTAGACATATTGTGTGGTCATAGAGGATTGATTGTAACATTAAAACATTTTATCTTAGCATATTTCAATAGTTTGAATCCCTTTCTGTTCTTGTCTGTTTCAGGTTGGCATGTTCTTTGGTGAGGTTGATGGAGACATCATGTCAGCATTAAATAATAAATCCTTCTATGATAGGTATGTTCATTAATTGTATATCATTGCTGCACACAGTTCCGACTATTTGTCAAATAAACTGTTGGAAAAATATAGACACCCAAATGCACCACATTAACAGTACAAAAAGAAATCTTTATCTTTGAAAACATTTTAGCTCATTTCAAGCTCCAGGCCCATAGAGTAAGTTCTATGCCCTCTTAGCATGTGGTCGCAATTTTGGTCATGGCTTGATTCCTGATAGCTATTTTTTCTACGCTTTGGGGTCAACCGCTCCTTTACAAAAATGTGTTCAATAAATTCATAGAAAATGAACTCTTTTTGATGCATCATCTCTGCATTCTGATATTGTTTTCCAGGATAGAGACGATAGACTACCAAGCTGCCTGTCCAAGACACTCTGCTACTGGAAGTGCAGCACCTAGATCTATAAATATAGTAAGTTTCATTATTATCATCTAAACCTTGATTTATAAAGAACGATCCCAACAAAACAAGAAGTCATTCTTCCCAACAAGTGTTGGATTACCATGGACATCAATTTATGGGTAATCAGGTCCCCGTGACAGCTGCATTCAGGATTATGTCAATTTTCATGTTGCATATAAGAGGCTTTATTTTATATTAAAACATATATACTACCAGTAGGCTGGAGATGAAATTTCAAGTCTTATTCAATACTTTCTAATTTTAGATTCATTTTAAAATATTAACCAAGTGTTTCATTTATGTAATGGATGGATTCTTCAAAATTTTACAACAGGGTTTGCTCCCGGGGAGGCACTGACCTAGAAAGGTGGTACGGGTATGAGCGGCCCTCAAGACATACCCCTTTTCCATGCCTTCTCTGCTGCTTTCTAGACCCACATTTAAAGCACTATTTCTAGTTCACAAGCCCTATTTTAAAAAAAAATCAGTTCCCTGGCCTCATTTTGTGAAATTTAGTTCTCAAGACCACCATTTCAAGCAAAATTTAGGAAGTTTTTTGCTGCCAGACACCAAATTTAGCCCAACAAATTAATAAGGGTCATTTTTGGGTACGGTCACTTCAGGTTTCTAGACCCCCTTTTCGGAGCCAATCTTCTGCTCCCTAGACTAGGGTTTCAGATATCCAAAACCAAAGTTGGGCGCCCCCATGGGTTAGCTCCCCTCTCCAACCATATGCTAAGAGTAAAAGATAAGATTGGTCAGATTTAATGGATAACTAATTGTCAAATCTTGCACAGGAAACTAACAGAATTGATGTTTGTGTCCTTTTTGAATTGCAGCCTACTATAGCAGATATTTTCAACTTTAACTATTGGATAGTTACAGCATTTTGGTATGTATTTTATACCTACTTCATATTACACTATTTTAATTTTGAAATACACTGATAGATGTTTTGATTCTTAAAGGGTGCATAATTAAAGTCTAACTTTAAAGCTGGTCTAAATCTTAAACAAGTTTTGAACACACAGACCTACGACCGTTTTGTTGTTGTTTTTGTTTGTTTTGTTTTGTTTTTTCTGGTTACTCACACTTGCATAGTGATACTTCCTAGTTCAATTAATAGAACGCTTGTTTTTTATATGACACAAACCAATAGGAGGTTTATAATTACCAAGTCCAGTGTTCTAGAAAGTCACTTACTACCTGCCCGAAAAAATGTGGGGTGAGATCAGTGGGCTATCTAGAACTAGGGGTTTTCTAGTAGTCAGTGGATGGTTTATAATATGGTGGTGGATTTGTATTGTGGATAGTATCACCGGAAAAACAAAGGTCCTATAGGTCGGACTAATACTTCCCCCTCCCCAGGTGTGTCATTTTGTGATTTCTTGTGTCAACACTTATTTACATGATATGAACTCTGTTTGTGATTTATTGCAGGGCTTTCATACGTCATACACTCTATGATATGTTCATATTTGGAATGACAGACTTTAGCAGTAAGTATATTGATTAAATTCTTGATCAATGCAACATATAATTTGTTGATTGAGTTAGCTCTAATTTCAGTTTATTTGTCAATGAACAAGTTCAGTTCAGTTCAGCTTTTATAACCATGCATATCAAACCAGGAAGGGACAATATATTACAATAGAGGGTCTGATAAACAGAGTATCTCATACAGGCATCCATCATAATATATGAAAGACAACGAATGACTTACCAAGTCCATATTCAACTGAATAACATAATCATTTGCCTTTCAATTTACAGTGTTACATGCTGAAGATGTGGTCATTCCAGAAAATGTAAGCTGTATCAAGTTACAAAAGCAGTACTATTATAGTGAGAATGCTAGCCTAGGTGCAGATGGCGATTTCGTATGTAGAGCAAATTGTACTCGGTAAGTTGGTCTACTTTGAAAACAACTGAACCTTGACACCGTCATCACTGCAGTGATGCAGACCCTTTCACTGCATTTTTTAAAGATCTATATGGCCTCATGTGATATAAATCTATCATTTTTTATATGCATAAATCTCATGATCATACAACTTACTTATAGACTTAAAACCCTTTTCGTTCAATCACAGTTTGAATACATCTATAATATATAATGTATTGGGGGATATATCCCCCAATATTTGACAAGTGGGGAGGATCCATATAACCATCCCAATGTTGTACATATATGAACAAAAAATCAGCACATCTAGGCTTTTAATGAGAAAATTATTTGAGTAAACATATGAATTTGACATGACTTTTGACCCCAGTCTTGTGTCACATGCCATGTAGGTGTGGGGTAGGGGTTATTGTGACCAAATATGGGCAAAATAGTATTATTGAACATATTTTACGATTTTTCCTCATTAATTCCTCAATATATTGACAAGAAAAAGGAATACAAAGAATCTTTCAACTGTTTCTATTCAAAGGTTCTAAAGATTTAGAATGATGTACAGATTGCGCCATCTATACCCCAAGGAATCAAATTGAAATTTATTTGTTTAATGCCTGCTCTATGCGGCAGTTGATTGGACCAATGTTTCTTATCAAGTTTTTAATTGTCTCGTCTATAATAGACCTGATTGAAATTTGTTAGTAAAAATCAGCATGAATAATATTTTATCAATGTATAACATCTCATGAGATCAATTTGTTTGATTTCATTACATAATAGCCTGGTAATTACGAACTGAGTCATTCGTGTCTCCACATGAAATAATTAGATGGCTCAATAAAATCCATTTTGAATTACCCTAACAGATGACCGCATAGAATTTTCACATATCACAGCTTGCACGAAATGATAGGTCATGTTTATACATGAATTGTCTTATTATAAAACTCAAATAATGATGTTACCACTTGGAAGCCCAATATGAATAATTATTCAGGTTATTACAGCAGTTATGACAAGGTATAGAATTTTACCAAAAAAGTATAACACACTCAAAACCTGATTACTTAGTTGTGTTAACCTGTTATACTTTTATGTTTTTTACTATTGTATATACCCCTTTGGATGTTGATAAGATAATAAATTGTTTTTAACCTATTCCCATTGATTTTACTTATCTTTTGAATCTATTGTGATCCATCCAAAGTTCTCTTGCTGGTCAGTTGGTGCTGTTTTCACTGTTTTTAATATATACTTTTATAGTTGTCTAAAAATTCAACAAACCTAGTTTTTCAACTGCAACCCGTAGTATCAGCTGATCAACCATGTTCATCAGCAGAAATTTGATGAAAAAATTGTTTTCCAATTGAATCTAGATTTTCAATTTGAAAAAAAAAATAAGATTATCAAATTTGATAAACCTGGTTTATCAGAATCCTGAATATCAACCAATATCAATGGGTACAGTTGTAAAACTTCAGTTTATCAATTCAATAAACTAGGAATACCAGCGATAAATCTAGTTTATCATTGCTAGCCGTTGCTTAACTAGATTTTCTGAATTTTTAGACAATGCTTATGTCATTCCATATATATTACTAAAACCACCAGTTCAACAGGCATATAATTCTTGGGATTTACCCATGTTTTTGTTTCCAACTATAAACATTGACATATCTCTTTTCCTTTAATTGATTTTTGTCATCTTGTACAGTAAATGGGCAAGCACAAGAATAGAAGGTACCAATCTAGTCCTGGTTTTAACACGGCGACCAGACTGTGATGAGTCTGAATGTCCAAATCTGAAAGTGAAACAAGAAGCCGAAGAACCTCCACCAGAAAAGATCCCCAACCCTTGTGAACAAGAACCTTGGTACAGGAGGAGGCCTTCACAATACTGCTACGACTTCCATGTCAATGAGAGCGACATATGCAGCAGTGCTACCTTAAAGCAGCCATCGTTAGTAGTGCTTATATTTCACTCCATCTTTGTATTAGTTGGGGTCATGATTTCATCATATGTATGATGATAGTCAATATAACCTTTTAAAAAATGTGTTTTTTATCTGCTTGTTTGGTAATTTTTAATTCTCTGTACATATTCAAATCAAATTGAAACTATTTTGCACAAGAGTATGATTGAAAATGACTGAATTTATTGTCTTTTTAAACCATGCAAGGTCAGTTCATTCATTCAAGAAAATTGACAAAATGTTTTTGTCTTGTTCATTTGATAGTACATCATATACCTAAGAATGGTTTAGACTTTTTTAAGTTAAATAACATTGCATTGAACATTCGGCCCTGATATGGTAGAACATTGTAACTCAAATTGTGCTGTTTTGAGAACAAAGTTTGATGCATTGCCTTTTTGAACAATGTTGGAATGGATTCCAAATAAACTTGTTGATATGTTGTTTATTCAAAGTTTGTTTGATAAAAGAGGATTTATTATGTTGTTATATGCACATTTATTACTTGCAAAACTAAAATGAAAATGAACCACATGCTTCCTATTTTTTTTCTATAATATTATATTAGTTCAACCCTTAAAATGGCAAGGCAGCTTATCTCAGACATTCGCTAATTTGAACCTCACCATGCACTGTGGAGAGTCACTTAAGTTACACTGCTCTGCCATCAAAACCATGGACAAAATACAAAAAATTGCTGAGATACACTGTATAGTTTATCTCAGAGTTGTTTTTTCTTTGTTCGCTGGTTTTTTCTTTCTGATGCACTTATTTACGCACATATTTGCAGAGCGTGATTTGTTGATTTCGATTGTTCACGCTTACGCTGTTGGCGCGCGCGTTAAGAGTGGCGTACATGACCCGATTTGAAAGGAAAAAACAACTTTGAGAGATAGTTTAGCACCTCTGAAACGGTAAGAGTTCATGAACTGGGACTTTTAAAAATGAAAATAGCACCATTGATTTACTAAAAAATAATTTATTTTAATTAAAATTTTGAGTTATACTCTTCTGCCATACCATAGCCGCATTGCGTTGCATTGCATTGCATCGCGTTGCATTTCATGGCAATGCATTGCATATATTGTGTTGCACTGCAGTGCATTGTGTTGCAATGGTATGCACATTGCAATGGATGCATTACACTGAATTGAATGAATTGCACTGTATTATTGCATTTCAATGAGTTGAGTGAATTGCATAATATTGCATAATTGCTTTATTGTGTTGGCTTTATTTCATTAACATTGTTTGTGCATTGTGCAAATTACATTGCATTCAATTTCCTCTGATTGCATTCTTTGGTTGCATTGCATATATTGCAATGCATTGCATTTTATTGCATTTCATACATATTGCATTGAATTGCATTGCAGTGCAATGATTTGTATTCGTGAGTGGTTTTGCATTGAATTGCATTTAGGGATCTGGATCGGTATTGTCTTTAGAACCATTGGGCATTACCGACTTTAGCCACCTCCAGTCAGTGGACATGCTTATAAAATTTCAAAAATGAATGGTATTCATTGTATTTCTGAGTAGTTCACTTGAGGCATTGCTTGGCATACAAACTTGTCACAGTATTTCCCAATTGGTCACAAAATTGTGGATGCCCGGGTTGGGTGATCAATTAATTCTTTAATGACATAGCAAATTATCCATTCCTTTTGTTTATTTCTTGAGCGTGTTTTGGAGTTGATTTTGGCGGGAACCGACAAGATGCGCTGCATCATCAGCAAAAACCTGAATATCCCCAATTGCATCTCGCATGCCGAAATAAAAATGTGGCATGCCTGGTATCTTCCCTGTAAATCTATGCTCAAATTTTAAAAAAAAAGTTAAATTTTTGACCAAATCAGGTCGACTTATCTGGTAGTTAAGTATAACATTACTGCAATGTAATTGTTTTGCATTGTAGTGTAAATGATTCATCAACTCATTTTTATCTCAATGTGTGTACTGATCTTTGAGTTGAAAAAAACTCCTACAGTATTAAAATTGTGAAATTCAACTCGGACCTTAGCCAATGAATTTGCATCTCTCTGCATTAAGGATGGTGTCAACTAAAAATTAAATTTATGTGAAAGTATATTTTCTAGAAGAAGGTTGACACGCTGAACATAATGGTGATCCTGTGGGAGGTGTTGACATAAAGCTACAATTTTTGGCCCAAAGGCCAAATACATATTTTTTGGACACCAAAATTTCTGGAAAGCCTTATTGAAATTTGTTAAAGTTGAATTGTAACTAATAAATTTCTTTTTTTTTTTTAAATTTAGAAACCAATATCTAGGTTCAGTTTTCGCACATGTTTGACTTTGCTTTTATACGTATAATACATTTTAATATGTATTTTAGCCCCAGAGATGAAATATTATTCATTTTGATGAAAAACCATGGTGTTGAGAATGTAAATTCACTTTGAAAGAAATAATGTCTATATTTGCTGGATAACAGAGCAAAGACTTTTTCAAAATTTGTTGGGTTGGCACTAGCCTTAAATAAAGACTAAATTTATTCATCTGTAGTATCAGGTAAATGCATGGACTTTGTTAATAGACTACTTTCCTATTTAGGCTGAAAGTACCGTATATCCGGGAACTTTTGCGCAGTGACCATATTAATACATTGTGGGCACAACGTCATCTGCGCACAACATAACATATGGTCGCTTGCACAGAAATTCTTGTATTTGCGATACTTTCAAGATGCGTTATGGGACAAACGAAAGTGGTTTTTCTTGTTGAGATTTCAAAGCCATGCTAATATTTAATAATGTTTTATCAGAAAAAACCAACAACTGAGGTCCTCTTCTGTAGCCTTAAAATAGACTTTTTAAGTCTGTCTTTGAAATTGGTGTGTGTGTTCTGTTGTAAAATGGACAAGTTTTAATTTTGTATTCACCATGTAACCGAGTCAAATTGTATAATAAGATAATAGAGCCAGTAAACTACAGGAACTAGCAGCAGCTCTGTAGCAAATTTCATCCTTTTTTTGTCAAAAGTGTATGATCTGGACCTTGCTGTTGGTAAGAAATCTGTGTACAAACCTCAGCATTTATGCAGGGGTCAGATTGAATCTTGAACAACCCTACTCAAGGCTCCATGCAATATCGACGTCGAAGCTTGAGGTCAATATTTTTTATTATTGTGATGTTTCTACATTCATTTATTTGACTTCTGTGAAGCTTTACCTTATACAAATTGTGAAAGTAGTGAAGCTTAGACAAGTATTTCATGTATATTGGTGAAGTGATATCAAATCATTTTTGTGAATTGTGTTGATACAGTGTCAATCAGATTCTTAAGTAACCTTGAATTTATGTAATAGTTCAAAAATTCTATGATCTTTGCAAATCCTGGATAAAAGTACAGTGTCGCTTTTGCATGTATTCGCTGATACAATATCCGCATTATTTACGTTATTACTTTTTTATTATATATTACTTTTACCGAAGTACAACAAGCTACATAGGAATACTTTGTCAGATATAGATGTTAGAAAACTTACAAACCATACAACTTGCTTAAAGAGCAAAGCATGGTAAATCCTGACCCATGAAATGGAACCAAAGTGAAGCTTTACCTATGGCAATGATAAGAAAGGGTGATGCTTTACCTATTCATATTTCCTAATAGGGTGAAACTTTGCCTATATTTTCTGGGAAGCATGTGAAGTGGTGGTGAAATCCTGACCTTAGAATTATTAGTTCAGGTAAAGAAAGGCAAAGTCTAGAGGAGGGTTGTTCAAGATTGAAACTGACCCCTACATTAGTACTGAAACTCCGAATCTATGTTGCCTTGTATGCTTGTGCAATACTTCATTGTGTTGAAAATACAAAATATGAATATAGAGTGCTACTTTTTAGAAGGTGCAGTTTAAAAGGTACAGTTGTAAAAACTCAAATGTTGTGCAAAAATATATCATGTTGTAGTCGTATTTGAACTAATTTGGTTGTTATTTGATTTACTAATTTATATGTTGGTTTGTATATTTTAGAATTTAATTGCATTTAATAAGTATTATATTTTTCCAGTAAAGAGATGCCATTTATTATTTCCACTATTATTAGTGTGAAAAATGGGACAATATGAAAGGCATATGGTGAATGATGTGTTTGACACCAGTGGCGTAGTCAGCTTCTCGGTCGGGGGGGGG
>JXSR01S017358.1:87846-106028 GCA_000969725.1 Ophiothrix spiculata
TTTATAAAGTTACTTTATCAAAGTATGTATGTTGTCCTAATTTCAGTGAAAGCAGAGCCAAGTCCAGCTCATTACAAGCCATCCGGAAAGAACCTCCATTCACCGCCCGTATTTTCTTGCCGGAAACCGTGTAAACCCTGTTTTCCAGACATTCTCAAATATCCGGGACAAGGTAAGCTTGTGCTATGATCATCGGAACAAAATGAAGCTTTCGTCAGACTAAAGAATGTGATTTTGATATCGGTATGTTTGAACAAAGGATATGTAATTAGGCTCACTATAAATTTTGGATGCTGAAGTTTCGGTACAGGATAACTAAAAAAAAATATTTCGGGAACTTTGTGTTATATTGATGTTTATTATCTAGACTGTTTGGTCTAGGAACGCATTTTTTATTTTTCCAAATCATTGACAAAATCAATGCCCATCGACGCACAGTCATTTCTTATGCATTACGCGTGTGAAGACTGAGTGTCGATATATAAATTGCTAAATTGTGTACGAGGTTTGATAACAAATGATTTTGCACCAAAATATCTGAATAAATTTACATATTTTATACTAAACGTTTTACCAAATTGTACGTTTACCCTACTTTTGTGACTATTGATATTTGACCCATGGTTGGATTTCACATGAATCATTTTTCTTCTGCTTGTATGCATGGTAGCTATAGGCCTAATCTTGCACGAGATATAGGGGTATTTTTGGCTCTTAATTTGAAAACTACGTGGTGCTCGTTTTGCAATGACCCCTTGCTCATGCATAGCGAACGCATTAATAAAATACAAAAAGGAAACCGACAAATCCGTCATGGCTTATTCTAATATACACACAATTCGTCAATTATCGTATCAAATTTCACATTGTCTCTTTTTAACCTTTTACATTCTTGCACGGTATACGCTGGATAGGGATATTTCGAAAAACAACACCGAAAAGTTCTCATACTTAATTTGTATTCTAAATCGTACAATTTGGAAAGAAAATTACTAAACTGGAATTTATTTGCGTATATTTTTCGAACAAATCTTGCCTAAAATACAATTTTCAACGATTTTAATATGTTCCAAAATCCGGCATGTCAAAAATGAATGTAATTTCAACTTCATTTTGCATGTGCGTTCTACATCAGTGGAGCCTCTAATCTCTGCAAACAAGTTTTGCTATGATATGAGTTAGCCGTGAAAATTATTTTCCCGCTGGCGGTAAATGATTCATATGACTCTGGTTCCCGCGTTTTATTTGTTTTCAAACATTTTCTTGTTTAATTCGATCAGAAATATATGGTGCTCCTTATACAAATAGAGACGTTCATATCACTTTCCCTTGCTGAAAGGAGGAATAAGAACAGATCGTCGGAACAAATTGGTCTGATAGCTGGTTTTAAAAAATCTTAAGAATTTTAGTTTCGTTGGGTCTAACCTGTTAAAAATAATAAATTGCACTTTTTGGCATTACTTCTTTACTAAAGAGAAGATTACTTTGACCGGTATAGATAATGTCGGGCGAATTGGAAAGAAAAATGACTATCTAAACATGCTAAAGGTTGTTTCGTATAGTATAATTTGAGTCGGAAACTGAAGATATAAAGGAGCATGTAAATGCCATATAAATGGAACATATATTAATATTTTTTACCTTGAAATTTCAGCTCTTGACAGCACTCCTGCTCCTGGAACGTATCACAATTCTGACAAAAAATTTACAGAAAATTATGCTCCAGCGTACTCGATGGGAAAACGCCGTAGATCAGCGAAAAGTAAGTAAGGCATCCTCTACAAATTGTCCCTTTAAATTTCAAGTCCCATTATATAGGGTCCCTTCAAGCTCGTGTTTGATTGTTGAAAGAAAATGGTCATACATTCCACAGGGATTTTTCTGGCTATCTTTTCTATTTTCGGCATCATTTCAAGATGCATAATTTGCCCTGTGCATTGGCCTGCATGCATATAGAATAGCCATTTCTGCCTATCCAGCTTATACTTTTGTATGAGCTTGGGAGACATGAGTTCATCATGGATCTAATGTCATGTGTCCGTCACGGACCAACCGAGGTAAACAAACAAACAACGAAGTATAAACATAAAGAATTACACAAGGGATTATGTTTAACAATGTTTAAAGGAAGCTAACGGTTCCCTTCGATTTGAAGGGGACAATTTGGAGAGGATCCCTAAACTAGTTTAGTTGTACTTAACATTCCTTCTATCACCAAGGTGTTAATGTCTCATCGTTGGTTACCGATCAATCAAGATCCGATCTTGTTGTTTTTGGATATTTCGATCCCAATCCTAAATCAACCTTCATCCTAAACCAACTTTAATTGAATTTCTAGAGTAATTTGCCAATTGTTTGAGGATATTATTAATGTCATTAAAGACTTCATAAACATGATAAAGGAAATATTAGCGACTGTATACTGTGGCAAACTAACAACAAACGCGTGTCAAAACAACACCGTAAGTGTTACTTATCACCGTTAAGTGTTATTTATATGTTAATTACAGGGCGTTTGTCAAAACACGATGGTATTCAACCGTAATTACGCCTATGTTTCATGTTATGTTTCTGCTATCCCCAGAGATGTGCGATGAACTCTGGGGCATTGAGCTTTTAACATCATTGCCCTCATATATTTTTCATGGCAAGACAAAGGTCGTGCGACCATATAAATTTGTCTTGTATATTCTAAATACAATTCTGATGATGATCTTTTCTTGAATAAAAAGCCTGACGAAACCATGTCCACTTAAAGGTGCAATTCACGATTCTGATGTGTCGAAATCCTCATCTCTTTTCTAGCTAAGCTAAAAGAGGAGTATGTATACTGAAAATTTCACTATTCCGACCATTATTTTTCAAGTCACAAATTTCTCAGCAATTTAAAAATATCTATAGGCTTCCGTGTTGTAATTGCTGTCGAGGTGTTAGTAGAAAATGACGCATTTTCTCACTTTTCTCAAAAATGCAAATACATATGAAAGAATGGTTTTGAGATACAGTCAAAGGTTTCTCAATTTTGATAGAGGTGACCTTGAGGATGTAAAGTGGATCAGGAATTGTCCCTTTAATGTATATTCTCATAATACATGTCTTGTAAAGCGCAACAATGAAGTGGTTTTCTGCTGATTTCTAACGATATAATCTTTTGATCGCGCGCATTGTCTCATGATTATTTGTCTTCAAATGACTATTTCCTTAGCACAACAAGGAACATGGGCCCATGTACTCGATGACAGTTTACTTGCTTGCAAAAGTTGCTTTGTTAATGGTCCGTGTTCGATAACGTTTTGCTTCAGAGAAGCCCGGATCTGTTTAACCACTTTTGAAGCTAATTGTAGGCTGCCAGGAAGTCAGATATGAAACATTCGTGTGCCAATTGTTTCACACCAACGTTTTTCGCATGTCTCCATAATTTCTTGAAAATATCATAACAAATTTGAGAAGCTTCTACTGACAATGTTTAAGCTACTCTATTCTGCAATTGGACCAGCCAAATGGCAATTCCAAATTAAGGTGCAAATGATTGATTTGTCTAATCTTCTTAAAACCGCCGTAATTGATTGAGCATCTGTTTCGTGATATAGACAAGGCATTATTTTACTTTTTCGAGGTACCAAATGTTTCTATGTAATCCAAAGTACAATGTTCACATAAAGCAATCAAAACTATCGCGCTGCTATTTTGAACAATTTGAAAAGGAAAATAAGTTGCTGCTTATTTACATTGTGCTTGAATGTTTCATTCTTTTTCTTTCATTATTTTTGCTCTTTTTGCTTATTAGATTTTGAGATCTTAACGTAAGAGTCGTTTTGGTGTTGAGGCTGGCATCTCAAGTGTATTTGTGCAACTTAGTTACGGGGAGATTTTGAGCACATTAAATTCTTACTATACTTCACCTCATGATTATATTGATACGCTCGTACACCCAAGCTAACATCATTTATGCAATGTTTTATCATTGTCGCCCTTACTGGCTCTCTCATTAAATGCTTCCATGTAATTAAGCACCGATGTGTTTAGGTCAGGTGCTGCCATTTCCCTTGGTTATCTGTGTTAACACATTGGTGCGAGCAGTCTAGGTGGAATGCATGTATTCCTAGAAACCAGGACATTGTGATCAAGAATGTAAGAAAATGTTAGGTAGCGTCAAGGAAGGTGCTTCGTAAATGATCCATGCATCATTGAGGAGCGAAAAAAAAGAGTGAACTTGTAAAAGGTCTCGAAAACAGAGTGAACTTGAAGAAAAGGTCTCAGAAACATCTGTTCCAAAACGTTCAAACTTTCGACTCTTTAAGCATATTATACTTCAAAGATCCACGCAATTTACACTATACTCTATAAACCTTGAAGTGTGCAACACGCAATCAGACTCTGTTACGAGATCCATAGCACATCCCTTGTATTCTACAACATT
Source organism: Ophiothrix spiculata (assembly GCA_000969725.1). Lineage (NCBI taxonomy): Eukaryota > Metazoa > Echinodermata > Ophiuroidea > Amphilepidida > Ophiotrichidae > Ophiothrix > Ophiothrix spiculata. The sequence continues at coordinate 92,267 of JXSR01S017358.1, forward strand.
GTTAACTGATGGTTTTGTATTGTGCAAGAGACTAGTAATGATTGATTAGGATTGATTAAGACCAAATCACTGCATTCAAGTATTTTTTACATTAATTGTTAATGGTTTTGGTATTGTTTTGGGCTAATTTTGTTGCTACCAAATGGACAAACTTTGAACACAAGTCCATTTGAATATTCAGCAAGATTTGGTACGTTGTTATGATTTATGATATAGGCTACTAATTTACTTGCCGGTATGGTTACATACGTCAAGGTTTTTAGAATATACTGTCTTGTTAGTCCTTAGATATGTAAGAGGATCATATATACAAGAAAAACACGTTCCACGAGAAAAATGTTCGTCAAAACCACCTTGTAAGATAATGCTACATATAGATTATTTATTGTATCAAATGCATATCATCATAATCTGCAATGAACTTGCATACATTTTCAATCACATTTTAAGTTATTTTCTAATTCATCGTGAATACCATTAACCTATAATGCCTACAATGCGACTGGTTTGTCCATGTGGTAGCAACAAAATTAGCCGAGAGTAATCATTAAATAGACATGCACAAAATATATCAATACGCAGTGTTTGGTCCTTAACAATCCCAGTCAATCATGGCTAGTCTCTTACACAATACAAAACATCAGTTCACAATGTTGTAGAATACATTGCAGATTCCATGGATCTTTCGCAACAGAGCCTGATTTATTGGTTTGTACTCCTAGTACTCCTAGATTAATCTTAGTAAAATTCGTATTTCACCGAAATTTTGTATGAACTATATTCAACTGATATATTCATCGGAGAAGATGCAAAAATGCCACTGAAGGTCAGTAAAGAGCCCACGACACGTCAGTGTGTCAACAAAAGATATAATTAGCATTGTGAAAACACGTGATATTTTCATTTTGATAAGAAATACTTATCTCGCGCCCTTCTGTTCATTTTTAGTATGTGACCCATCCCGACCCTGTCACTATATTTGGAACGACATTATATGTCGTCAGACGGGAAACTACTTAGTCCAACACAAATATTTTGCTACCCGTATGAGACCCGAGTCGCGAGACAAGACGTGGTCTTTGAATATCAGACTAAGGTCATGTGGGGTTGTATAGGTTTTGCAATACTTGATTAGTCCCAAATTATGATATATATATCACTAGCTGTAGGCAGTTATCATTTTTTGTGTAGCCTATATGTTGTATGTTGCCTTCCCATTAGGTGCCTATAGGATGACATTGGAGGCTAAATTCCTTTTCCCTTATAATATGCTTTCGTAAAAATCGCAACCGGTTATGTGACATCCTTTTAAAAGTCCCGCATAGGCTAATGTGAAATCAGCTTAATCCTACCAAAGCCAATACCTCCCATGCACCAATTTGCGGCTGTTGGCAATCCCCTACAAATTTACCGACAGTGGCGTTTGGCAACCGATAAACGAAACATGAGTGGTGCCTGTGCACCAGATGCACCATGTTATCGCCATTGCATGCGCATGTTATCTTGTTTTTTTCTTGCAGACGACGTTCCTGGACCTAACCATTACAAGATTAGGGTAACACATCCACCAGATGGCAAAAAAGCGCCAGGGTTTTCAATGGGCAGTCGATCATTTCCTCCAAATAGTAAGTTGATAGTAAGCAATATATCAATTAAATGGACTGACTGATGTAACAACTAACTACACGGTGTTCGGTCGATGCTTTTCACATGAATTAAAGAAGGAACAACCCAGGGCAACAACCAACGGTACTTTGTTTTGCTTCGAACATGTCAAATATGAAAACAACTTTTCTTTTTGTGTTGGATGATATTCCTTCCTTTTTTGGAGCTGTGTTTATCTAGATGATTGTATCATGTTATCCTTTCAATTTCAGAAAATGAATTTTACAAGAACGAGAACCCCCCTCCTACTGCTTACGACCGTTCACTTGATACTAACAGTGGAATTAGATACAGCATGACCAAACGGCGGGATCTGCAAACCAGTAAGTACAGAAATGCATACCCCTTACCAGTGACTGCCCCTTACCATTAAAATCTATATCCTTGTGAAGTGCAATTCCTACAATTTGTACTAAATATATCCACGTCCTGATTATGCTAATTTATGAAACAACATGAACTCTTTACGATTCCTTGCTTGAACATGTTAAATGCCACTTCTTCGGCTAAATGTATATATTACGTCAAGAAGGACCACGGGCTTGAGGTCGAAAACCGAACCTGGTTCTATAAGCCTCGTTGTTCATGGTCCTTCTTGACGGAGTAGCTAAAATGCCGATTCCCGATGAATGTGGTGGAAAGCGTGTGTTCTCATATGACAAATGGCTTTCAATGTGTCACTACAGTTTCCTGTAGGTTATATACCTCCATAGGACATTTTTTCCTGACATGCACCTCTTCAATATTAATTAGAACTGCATACAAATCGCATTTTTATACATTTTACATAATCCATTTGTTGATACCTTTTAATTAACTCTTTATTAGAAAGATCATCACCAGCACCAAATGCGTACACAATAGATAAGGGCCAGACAGCCAAAGGCGTGTTCACAGGACCTAGAGCTACACTCAAAGGTAGAGGGACGAAGTACGTATACGCTGGGTACGCATTGCATTCATCTGTGCGACTGTTTGATGCATGAGGATTTACAATATCAAAGCGACAAGAAAATCAGTATATCTTATTGATAAAGAAGGGCAGTAATATGGCAATACCTAATGCAATCACCGAATACAATCTGACAATATACTACTCACACTGAAAGTACCGTATATCCGGGAACTTTTACGCAATCGACCATATTAATACGTTGTGCGCACAACGTCATTTGCGCAAAACGTTATATATGGTCGATTGCGCAGAAATGCCCGTATTTGCGGTACTTTTAAGATGCATTATGGGACATACGAAAGTGATCAATAATAGCAGACATGCATTTTATGACATCTTATTGAAAACAACGGTCAGTTGGGGAAAAGTTTGTTCCATATTTGTCAAAATTATATATTTAACCCTCGTCCACCTAAGGGGTGAGGGTGATTACCACCCCACCCCCACCCCCCTAACGGATCGTCGCCGATTGCCCCAAAACGCAGAACAAAGTGACCCCGGGCATCTAAGTAATTGTTTTTACATACTTTGCGGTCATTTTGATGAAAAAAGTCGCGGTACCACCTTAGGTGGGGGAAGAATAAGTAGGGGGGCACCCCCCTATATAAAAGTCGCCATTTTGAAAAATATCTGCATGCTAACAAGCTTAAACTTACAGAGCATGTTAGAACTTTATTCATTAGCAAAAAATCCGATGAAAATCCGATATTTAGAACTTTTATAGCGAATTTTTGATTTAAAAAAAAACCATTTCGGCGAAATTTTCCGACCTAAAGTACTTTATGACGTGATAATTACGTAACGCCTTGACTGATTTTCATGATTTTGGTATCAATAGAAAGAGGAGACCCTACCCTATTAAACTATGGTATAAAACAACCACACTTTTGGCGCGTCAATTTCATTAACAATCCCCCTCCCCCTCTTAGGGGACGACGTAGTAGAAGATACCTTAGGTGGACGAGGGTTAATAGCAAACCTTACTATACGTATGCATAAAATATGATATGTATTCATTAAGGTTAAAAATATAAAAAATAACATGATTCTGATATTTTTTTTCAGAATGTTGAATTTTGAAAACAACGGAAACCTCATTTTAAAAATTTAGTAACTATTACAGTAAGTTCAATTGTCAAAATAAGATTGGTCATATTTGGGCAAGAAAACGACTTTTCTAAGGCCTGGGATTTATAAAAAAGCAAAGGTAACACGAGTATGTAAGTAGACAAAATAGTTTATTCTATATTCTGCTTTATTTACACAATAAACAAAATCAACAATTGTTATAGAAACATCTTAAAAATACGAAATATAGCTTCTTATTCACCAACATAGAGCAAAACCCAAGACGCAATCGCATTTATTTTCCAACATATACCGTCATGCATGGTTTCACCAATGCAGTAGATACGATCTGCCCAACAAATTAAAAACGCAGTATGTGTATTACAAATATATTGCAAGTTACTTCCTTTTCCCTTGGAGAAATCCTGCACAAACGAGCAACTTAAGGCAGTATCTATATATCAAACATATATGTACATGCAACTTTTAAGCATGTGAGGGGATTGAAGTGAAATTGAATGCTGATAGGAAGTATCTGCTACGCTTTATAAATACTGCATTTTTACTTTGTGAGGCTGCGATGTACATTGGAAAGATACATTTGAAACCAATACTCTCACAAAATGAGCGGAAAGTCACGTTTTTTTAAGTTGTGAGTTAATACAATGTATTATATAATAGTATGTATCTTCACATAATTCTCAGCTTTATGATGTAACACGTTATTCTTCCTATTATTCTTAACGGAGAGATCAAAACTTAACGTATAGTTAGAGAAATATGTATAGACGCAAATTACGTATAAAAAATACTCAATTGTGCACGACTTTCCGCTCATTTTGTGAAGGTATAGACATTTTGTAAATGGTAGATTGTTTCCTATTCGTTGTCAAAGTATTTACGTTATAGTCTTGGTCCATGAGCCATGTAGGTAGTGGGGAACGGTTGCCAGGGAAATGAACCAGATTATGACATAACTTTGACAGCGAATTATAAGCTCACAGCTAGGTCAAGACTATAGTATTCACTTCATGTTCAGAGATGCCTTTACATTATGAAATATTAATTAGATACAAAATATACATATATATTGATATTAAAAATTGTACATCTGAATAGAAAACATAGTAAATCATGCATAAATCTCCAGTTTTAAATTAGACACTGGTGTTAATGTCATCATTGTATTTCGTTTACTAAAACTCGAATACATTTCTTCCAATGAAAGAACAGAATACACCGGAGAATGCACCATAATTTTTTGCTTTCCGCAAATAGGCTACGCTATATTAACTATCTTCTATTATTCTTATATATCTATCACGATGTAGTAAATCAAAAATATACCATGTGGCTTATTTCATTACTATTTTAGACTTTGGTTTTTGTTTGTGATCAATTGACATAAATTTCGTTTTCACTTTTCTTGAGCATAAAGCCTGAGATTTACCTTATCATTTTATGAATATTTTCATTCAGATTGTTTCCATGGTGTGAAATTTACATTCTGAAATAGCTACGCTATTCATTTTTTTAAATTAACTATATTCATATTGCATATATTTAGTCTGTAATATCATGCGTAAAATTTATGTTGGATATCTTTTGATATAACCATGTGTCAATTGTCAAAACTAAGGCTTATAGATTCTTAAAACCCAGAAATTTGATTTATATAAATATGCATTTAGCTAAAAATGAACACTATTTAATGGTGATCAAACAGCGGTGGTACCATGTTAGAAATTTTAGAACCAAAATGGTCATTCAGAATTCATCACGAGAATAATACCATCAAAGTGTAGTATTGTATCGAGTGCTATTCATCTGATCAATTTTGAGCAACATTTGATTCAGACCAATCATATAAAACTCCAAAAGATTTCCCAGCTCTTGATTGAAAGAGAATCATGACAAAGTTAACAGAATTAATGTTGCACCCTAGATTGTTGGGGAAAGTTGGTGTCAGAACGTCTGTCGTGCAGACTGTCGATGTCCTCGTCAATGCGCGAATGCGATGACACTACAATTTTCTATTACACACTCTCAGCACGTCGTTCTTTCTAAATTTTGCGATAAGCATGCACGACCAGAGGAACCAAGGTACATTGAAACATATTTCCCGTGCATTTTACGGGAAAATACATGGCTATTGCCAAAATTTTACCGTAATTTTTACAGGTTCCCGTAAAATACAACACAGTCAGTAAAATGTCTGCATTAAAAAGACTTTCATTATTATGCCCTGAGCGGGATTCGATCCTGGAACACTCCGTATTGTGCATAAGCACATTTCTTGATACCTCGTACAAGCCAACCGATTGAGCCACTCGTGGTGAGTGAATGGGAAATTTAAAAAGTTGTTACAAGCATATCGTTTCCAATCAGTAATTCACAGGCTCTTGAATTTTTATGTCCAAAATTCATTTGAAACGACAATAGCAGAAGGTCATGTAGTGTCCGTCATACGTACATTCTCTTATCATTCTGATCTATTCAATTGGCCAACATCGTTAGAAAATTTAATGCAAGTGTTCTGGTGATCACTGTGGACACTTGCACTTACGTAAAATACGCACACGTTCAAAAAGCCAAAAGTTATGAAATTGTGAAACCAGTGGTTGTGTGAACCAATACCATAAGAGATCTTCAGTTGCTTTGCTGTGTCCAGCAAAATAATACCTAGGACCAGTTATGTCCTTATCAACGAACTGCATTGCACATCGTGCTCTTACAGAAACAGCTCCTCGTTTATGCATAACAATATCACACACTTTAAAAAAAAGAAAATATTCTTTCTATCCGCTGTCAAGTGTATGCATACGTGCTGCTAGCGAAAGAATACCTTGTATCCATTTTCAAAGAGTCGCTGCTTAAATTGACAAGCTCAATGTCGCTAAAGTCCTTTGTATTTCTTGGTGTATTCAAGTCAATATCGCTAAAATCACCAGTATTTCTTACAGAAGAACTTAGATAAAGATCTTCTGATGCTAGCGAAATGTCACTCATGGAGGCACTCGCAGATTTGATAAAGTGTGGCGGTGGTGTAAGTTTGCCATCTGAAACTGAAGACAGATCACTAGATGAGGGAACCCTCATAACTGTAGTATATGGTGGCTCTTTAAATGATCTGATAGAGTTATTTGAGTTCTGCACCAATATTGATGGTGCTTTGAGATTTTGCAGTCTGTTTGTTATCTCTGTTACTGTTTCTCTGGTAATACTTGATCTTTCTTTATTGATGATAGAGTACGAAGGTTCTTCTGTGCTTATGGCACGACCCTTTTGCAATTTTGGTTTTGAGGTTCCTGTTCTGGTCGTAGAGATATCATTCCATGACCCACCAACAATATTCGTGTATGAAGGTTTAGTGTTTGAATATAGTCTTCCTCCTTCAGACTGAACAGAAACATTACCCAAAGAACCTCCCAAGAGTCTTCTGTAGTCTTGATTGGCGTTTAGTAGATGTAGATTTGGACTCTGAGGTGGTGCAAGTGTAGTGTCTGAGCTTACAGACATATTTCCAATGGATTGGCAAACTGATAGATCATTTTGACAAGAGCTCACGCCAGAACTTGCACTGTCACTTTGGACACTGCGTCTACCTGTCGGTGGTGGAGGCGCAACTCTTGCAGGATGAAACTGAATTTGTGGTGTTGGTCTCATAGAGGCAGGCTTATCCAGTTTGTCGTTAGATTTAGGATTGAATAAAGGAGGTGGTGGTTTCAATTTGATTAACCTTTGTTCAGAATCGCGATGTCTGCACGGTTTTGATTTAGTTGATTCTCCGTGCTGATGTTTCCGACAGTTTCGATCTAGTCGATCATAACCATTGCTGCTTTGTAGTGTCATTGTAGAAGACGCTAATGATCCATATTCAGTAGATCCAGGCCTTTCCCAAGCTTGCACGGGGAAAACACCATATCTAGAATCAGTTCCGTAAAACATTCCAGAGTTATGATCTAGTTTTACCTTTGCATATGCATATGCCTTTGGTTTTTCATTGACTGCAGCGACACTTATACTGTCACCACAACTAACATCATCACTTGTGCTACCAGTGTCACCCTCCTCAAATATTTCGGGTTCTAACGTATGGTAAAGAGAGCTCGTCTCCGTTGTGCTTTCGACACTTCTTATTTCTGTCCAAGGTTCTTTAGGAGTCAACTTTTCCCTGTCCTGTTTCTTTGATTTGCCTGCAAGATAAGTACAACTATATGTTCCTGCGCTCGCTGCTATGCGTCTAGCAAAACATGATCCCTTTGAATACCCGAACCTGGGCAGTTTTTCATTTTTCTCCAAACTATTTGTTCCATCTGAGACAAGACTGGCAGACTCATCGCTGCACAAGGAGCCTTTACCTATTCCAGAATCACCCTCTTCCAGTGCAGCATGTCGTCTGTAGAGAGGCTCTGGTGCCACATCGCCACAGGTGGAGGCTTCAGATGCTGACGACACTGATGAATTAAAACTTTCCATGCTGTAACCTGAAGCAAGAAATGGAAACACTGATTTTTAATTACATACATTTTAACCGTTTATTGGCGCATTCAAAAGTTTTCCCTATTGTGTCGCTCAACAATTGTCTCACTGTACATGGTGTAAGAATAATATACCCAAAGCAAATAATTTTAGATCCGTGGTCGAAACAAATACCACAGAGTGAATATTACTGTTTTATGATTCTCATCTAGAAAAGTGGAGCGTAAAACCGTCATTTGAGTAAACTTTTGGGTATAAAATAAAAAAGAGCCCTTATTCGTATAGACTTTTTCTGGAAAAAAATCAGTGTTGCAATTAGGAAATAGGATACGTACACTCTTAGAAGGCCGGTATCAAATATACGAGTAGTTTTCGGGATCATTTTATTTTGATCCTTTAAGGATCACTTTTGATCCAACGTGGATCGTTTTGATACTTTTTCGGATCAAAATATACAAATGGATCAAATTCACCAGGATCATTTTTGATCCTTTTTTAGGATCATTTTATTTTGATCCTTTTTGATTACAATATCAAAGTTTTGATCCGTTTTTCTGGTTTACTTTGATACGGAAAGGATGAGCTCATATTTGATACCGCGTTTGGATCCAACGTGAACTTTTGTTTCATATTTGAGTACACCCAATATCCACTACATAGCCGGGAATGTATACAATGGTAATACAAATACGATAATTTCATCACACTTGATAACTGCCTGTTCCGTGGGCGAGTGGTTAGAGCGTTGGTCATTATAATTGGTAATTATACATGGTGCACATGCGGCGTGGGTTCAAACCCTGATAGGGTCACTTCAGAGAGATGTTTTTAGGCAGATCTTTTTTATAAGAAATATTTGATCCTTTTTTCGGATCAAGAATTTTGATCCTTATTTTTGGATCACTTTGATCCTTAAAGGGTAAGCTCATATTTGATACCTAAAAAGGATCAAAATTGATCCTTTTTGTCTCATATTTGATCCTTCCTTTCTAAGAGTGTAGGTAACAATATCTGCATACAGCAAACGTTGAATCGAGCATAATCATTGCCAGTCTGCAAAAAGTCAATTGTATGTATTTTCACCAATATCGCAATATGAATTTTGCCGAATTTAAGGCTGGTACGAGGTGAGTGATCACATATTATGGTTTTGAGACTTACCTCGACTTATGGTACTGATAGTTACAGTCGAATCATCTTTGCCTTTGCTAACATACGCGTACGACCTGAAAAAATATTGGTGCAAAAGGCAATGTGTAAGTATATATAGGAGAATTGGAGAAACTTTTAGGATTGAATCATTCATTCTCTTAACACTTTCATTGTTGATTTTGGGGTATTGTTCTTTCACGGAACAGATGGAAGTGAGTCGAAATGATATGAAACACGTCCCGGATAATCCCTGATCGAAATAAGTTAGAAACACATCTAAAACACAAATCAACATAATATCCTAATGCTAAATCATCCAATTAATAGAATTAAAATTTCTTGTCGCGACTACTCAGTAGTTTACCAGATGTACACTATCCATTCACATTCTCTTCCCCCCCAGTTCATTGTTTGATATCAAATAAAATCTAAAATTTCACCTTCACCAAATTCTTAATAGCTCTGGAGATATTGCATGAACGTAAAATTAAGTGGTATTTTTTTATTTCTTGTGTAGTTACATTACTGCTTCATCTCAGGGTTGCATACTTTCCTTTGCCTCTAAGAGTAGAAGAGTAACTAGAAAATACAAGTTCTTCTTAGAGGCTTCTGAAGTTTAGCATGACACATCAAAAATCGAAATAAAATCATCATGCGGGTCAAGAGCTTCAACATCCTCCTCCTCCTTCCTGCCCGGTTTGAAATCAGCACCCCAATTCTTTTGAACTTATTGAACATCCTTCGTAGAGCACTTACTGTGAGGATCTCCTGTGGTCCTGTCTTGTGTGATTCCAACACATCATACAGAGTGAGCATGCCACAGAGATACCAATAACCGACAGAAGAATACCAATCACCATCAGAAGACGCAGAGTACCCGTGTTACTTCGTGGAGGGTGTTTGCGTGGAGGTTGTGTAGCCGCTTCTGCGGCAGGACGTCTCGTTGGCAATGCAGCGGGGGACTTTGTCGGCTTGTTTCCGCCATCACCCGATTGAGGTTTCCCAGGCTTGCCGTTGTTTCCTCCTCCAATAACTGGCAGCTCGCCCCATTCCCCTTCATCTCTCCCTGGTGGACGAGTGTTTGGACGGGTGGGCTTTGGAGGGCGAGGTATCAATGGTGGTCGAAACAATGGCTTTGTTGGGGTGGGTTCGGTTTTTGGTGGACGGGAGGGAGGCTTTGGTTTGTTGAATGGTTTTGTAGTTGGTTTTTGGTTGGTTACTGAAATTAGACAAAATAATGTATGTAAAAATCGAAATTAATAATATTTCATCGATATAGAATCAATTTTTAAAATAATAATTGGGAGTTGCCAGAATCGTGTTTGCATGCGAGTAAGTTTAGAAATAGCGTTTTTGGGGGAAATTAGGAAACATAGGAAATATGGCAAAAGTGACACATATAGTGTTGATTCGAAAACTTCCGACTGAAATTTGCAAAATGATGTTCTTTCAATTAACATTGATTAATAAAATAACAAGTTGGGGTCACCGACCTATTTTTCCGGAAAAATAAGAAAATATGACATTTTTATAAATACCGGTAGTATAGCAGTATTATGAATGTTGTTATCTTGATATACACAAATGTACTTACAAATCCCGTTACAAGTAATTGGCATTATAATGATAGCAAGCATCAACAGTTGCATTAATAAATATAAATCAAAGCCATTTTCATCATGAAAATGAAAACGTGTCAGTTTGATTTCAAACAAATCCTTGGATTTTAAAAAATACAGCAAAGTAAAGAATGGTTAAAACTTACCTTCCACACATTTTTGGCCTTGTCTAATGAATCCGCGGCAACATGTGTATGCTTGCTGGTACATAGTGCGGAATACTTTCTTGTATGCTGGGCTAAATACAATCCTAGAAAGAAAAACACACAATACTAGATATTGAAATGCATTCTTATTAGTCTACATATTTGATTTGAAACTCTCTTTTACATCAACAATATGAACTAGAATGCCGTGCTTCAGCAAGGACGAACACCATTGTGGTGTATGGTATACTCGTGTTTGTATTCTAAATTTCTCTTTTGAAAGTTGTCCCCCCCCCTCGCGCGTCTTATCGAAAATTCAAAAATATTGATTGGTCGCAATATTGTTAATTTCGGTGTCAGTTGAGCTGAACCCTCGTCTTCCTGAGCCTTTTTTTTTTGTAACATGTCTTACCAACCCCCTGTGATTTTTGAATTGAGACCCCCAAAAGTTAATTTGTTTGGTACTATAATAGTATAGGGTATGGTCTCTTCTTTCCATTGATACCAAGATCATGAAAATCGGTCGAGGCGTTACGTAATTATGACGTCACAAAGTTTTTCCGGACCGAAAAAAAAATCGACTTTTGGCAAAAATTGCCACTTTTTCCAAAAAAAAATCGCTATAAAAGTTCTAAATGTCCGATTTTCGTCGGTTTTTTTGTTTCACTGTATCGGAAGTGCTGTGGTTCTAAACAAAAGTATTAGATCTGACAAAACAGTCATTTTGTATTAAAACACCAATGTCCATTTTCATACTGAATTTCTGGAATTGAATATTGAATTTTGGAATTACGTGGGAAGAAGAATTATTTATCTTATTTAAAAAGCAAATCAATTGTATGCCAAATTCCGCGCAACCTAAAATAGCTTCTTGTATATGCACGACCTTCAAAAACACCCCCTCCAAAAAAGAAATACTTTGTAAAAAAGCGCATAGGAATAAAAGGTTCAGTTCTACGAATTTATAAATGATGTACATCCAAGATTCTAGCACCTCCTCGCGGTGTTGAGGATTCGTCATTGCTAGCGAGTTAATGTGAAAGATACGGAAGAGATGGCCGTGACGGATGACTTGGAGAGAAAGAGTTCAATGAAAAGTCACATATATGATGTACATATATGATTTACATACGTATACTTATAGCTATGGTCTTAATGGGTAGGTATGCTAGCTTTTGAAGAGTGTGGCTAAGTGAAAGAGATAAGGTAAATAAATTTACACCCAAATTTCGAGGTCACACGCCTTTTCAACAAAAAACAAAATGGGAAAAAATCTAAAGGCTTCAAAAAACTTGAATGTTTCACCAACTTACTTATACTGGTCGCATCCAGCTTGCATATCCAGCCAGTTGCAAACACCGCTGTATCTCACCAAGCGACTTTGAATATAGGACACTGTAAAACTGTCAATTTTTCTGAAAAATACAAAAGAAACATTCATAGTTATATTACACTCACTTACACTCACAGGATTACAATTAGCCTTCAGCTTATTATTTCAGCACCATAAAGGTATTAAATTCCATCATAATGATATCAGGTTTATTTACGTAGGGACAGTCATTTCTGGCGCCATTTTGCTTAGCAAACACCTTTTCCTATGTTTCCATTTCGATATAAGGTAATGCTAGCCACCAAATGTGTCACACTTTTTGATGGGAAATTATTGTATCCTTTTCGTAACGCTCCCGTGCCATTTCGGTGTCATGGTTAGGACATAGCATGGTTCCGTTCCTCCAACACCCTGTATATTTGTACATGGGTATAAAAGTAACCGCCGCGAGGTGATGTGTTATTTATACCATTAATGTACAGGAATGCCCTTATTCAAAAATTGCTCAGGTCGATATTATAATGGCTTAATACCAAGTTTAAAAAAAAAAAGTGGTGAGAAAATCGCGGCACGTTTCTATGGTCTGCTCATATTATGCTCACCCATTTCCGTATGAAATGAAGCAAAGTGACGTTTAACGAAATGTGATGTCACATAAATCATGCTTTTATTATCTGCTGATATGTTTTTGTTCGTTAGTAAAAAACAAGATTTTTAACACGTTTTTGACAAAATAGTGAAATGTCATCTGGCATTAAAAAAAAAAAAAAAAGGCGCCATAAGAAAATTAAAATATGTCTAGTTTCCAAACATCAATTTCGTTTTATGTGATGAAAACTTGTCTGCTTTCCAAAAATTAAGTTCCCGCCAAAGAAATTAAATGTCATCTGCTCATATGTTCACATTACTATTAATTTTAATGTTTGAAAAATTGGCATGGTAGGAAATAGGTAGATGTGTCTGCATAGAATATTACGAAGGCTAGTATTTCCGAAGCAGACTGTACATCCAGCCATTTTCCTGCTTTTACTTCATTCATTAGGTTCAATTTCTGAAACATATCTCTTGTTCTAATCAAATAATTTCCTTTTCATTTGCATATCTACGTGATCTTCAAAATTGGAACCATCTGTGTTTTCGCCTTTGTTATTTACCTTCTTTATTATGTTCAAACCAAGGAAATTTTATTATTTGGTTCAAACAGAGTTGCTCATCACAAATCAACAACGAAGCATTAACAACGATGCATCCATGGACGGCTTTAACTGCCTGAGCGTGATAAATATACGCGGACGCATCGAATGTAGAGTTGCTGATTTGTATTGAACGACGAATATATCCC
>JXSR01S017360.1:14776-29152 GCA_000969725.1 Ophiothrix spiculata
GGGGGGGGGAGGGGGCATGTTGAATTAAGAATAATACTGTTATTGCTCATTCTATTATGATTATGTTATCTACATATTAGACATTTTTTTGACAGCGTTTATAATGAATAAAGTTAACTGACTAACAAAGTTGTGCAAAATCTGGTCTCATTTCAGGATATTAGGCCATCACAAAAACGCCCCCTATGATAAACCTGGTTCTTCACAGTATGATTTAAGTTTTGTAATGGCATCTACTGGGTCTCTATTTATATCTTACAAACTAAAATTGTTTACATTGAAAGTAAAAGCAAAGAAATTAAAACAATAAGTTTCCCAAACACCTAAAATACGAGTTTCAATATTCATGGCAGCCATTTTGAGATGAAATATCCGAATTATTACATTTTTAAACTACACAATGTTTCTTGACATGCATAGAAATAATAAGTGATAAAACATTCAATAATTTATTTTGTTTGTTTTAAAAAAATCACTTTATATGGAAGGGTTTGATAACTAGTAAAATAAGAACTTATCTTAAAGAACGCCCTCTAACTAATAATTCTTGCATGAACAAATTTCGACTACCCCCCTAGAAGTAAACTAGGGGGTCTATGCTAAGTACCAAAGGTGGTTTCTTGCGGTTACCCGGTGGGTTGAACAATTGGAGATTCTCCTCTTCGACTATTCATTCAGCATTCAAATATCAATTCAACAAATGAATTAATAATTGTTTTACTGCTAAGGCTGCTATTATATAATCTTCCATTTGCGGGGGAGCCTCGATTTGACCGTCAATTATATAGCTAGTATGTTATGTAATGATGCATGTTTTTCATGCAAGGTCAGTAGTTTTTGAAGGATGGAATCAAACTGGTAATCATAATATTATATAAGTTCCAAGTCATATATCGTAAGCCATATCGAGACTCTCCAAAAATAGCGAAATCGTGCAATAGACTATTATACAATGCAGTTACATGTAGATGCAACTTAATTTATTGAGCTTTCCAAGTCCTTTACCCTCGAAAACATTAAAAACGTGCCTCTCGTTTGCATTTTCCGACTTGCATATTCTCCTCAAAAGTTGTTTCATTAATACACTGTCAACATAAACAACATTACTGGGGTTATTGATTCTCTCAACGATATTAAAATATGCACCACCATTAATTAAAGTCCGGTTTATGACCCCACTTTTAATGGTATCAGGCATACAAGATGTAGGGGAGGGTGGGCGAATTGACCATTCTTTTATTCAAACGCCCCTGAATCGGAGAGGATAAGGTCTAGAAGATTTTCCGGTTTAAGCAAAATAGATATGTACTCTAGCTATGTTTTACGTATATACTAATGCGGGCGAGTTGGCCCACTCAGTTGTTGGGTGAGTTGGCCCCATTAAAAAAAAAAAAAATAGACTCACTCATTTTACAATGAAAGATTCCATGCATAGGTTTATTTGACCCCCTGTTTTATTCAAACGCCCCTGAATCGGAGAGGTTAAGGTCTAGAAGATTGTCTTGCTTACGCAAGATAGATATGTACCCTAATTATGTTTTACGTAAATACTGATGTGGGCGAGTTGGTCCAACTAGTTGTGGGGTGAGTTGGCCCCATTAAAAAAACAAACAAACAAACAGACACACTCATTTCACCGTGAAACATTCCATGCATACGTTTATTCTAAGTGAAGCAGGAGAGTGTGCTGCATAAAAATATTTCCTTTAAGGATGCATTACATAATAAAGTCAAACAAGGTCGATCCTTTAAAAAGATACGCTGTAGCCTGCTGTATAATATCTGCAGCTTTTTAAGAAAATTACAAATTAGAATATAGAAAGATGAATGTCTTGCGATTAATTTATGAAGTTGATTTACAAATAGTTGGATGGAACAACGGCTTTAACATTTACGCAATCGTATTGTTTAAAATTGTTTATACGGATATTTTGCTAAAAAAACCTCGTATGTGTGAAGTTCAAAATGCTTAACCTGCTGTAAACATGTAACGTAATATAGGCCTACATAATCCTATCAGTTTCATTAAAGACTCCTTGCGTCTTATTATACGTATATATCTATATGTTTAGAATTAAAATCGTGTTAAAATGTCATAAAAGTCATTGGAAAGAGTCCGAGAAAGTTAGCACTCCACCTTGGGTAAGTTAAATTCGCCACATGGCCAACTCACCCCGTGTAGTATGGGGCCAACTCGCCCCGTAGTCCCAGTTTTGACTTAACCTCGTGGTATACTAACACAACAAAGAATAACGAGGATTTGACCCCATGACATGTTGGACAAGTACCATACCTCGTGATCAATAATAACAACTTGAACCACCGAAGTAACATCTTGACACTAGTACAAAATTAATTTTGCTAAAAATTTTTACTTAGGTAACTAAAAAAACCCGTTTTACTGATAACTCACACAAAGAGATAAGCTGGATTTTGTAAATTTTGTGGTAAATTTGATGCATTATTATGACCAAAGATCACCAGTGACATAATTCTCCGTAGGTCACGTGAGCATAAACACGTGGTGGGCCAACTCGCCCCCTATGTACAAAAATTCTAATCAGAATTATTTCTTTATCATTGAAAGTTAGTTTCCTCGGCATTCGTGGGTTCTCAAACGAATTTAAATTCAAACCATGACTTGTGGCTCGAATTTGCCATGCATTACAAAGCAATCCGCTATTATCTTGAAGTAACATTATAGTTTACTGTTGTTACCACCCCCAGAAACCCACACGCACAAATCAGAAGTTTTGCTTTGATGGAATCCTCACAGCATTATTTCATTAGCCGCCACCATTTGAATATTTCATTGTGTAATGAATAAAGTACAAAAGCTAAAGATATTCGACTCCATTATAAATTTTGAATGAGACTGGTGTTTTTTAAGGTTAAATACTAGACTAATACTTAAAGAGGCTGCATTTCATTCAACATTCAAATATCAATTCCCCAGCAATCTATATAGATTAATGACTGCTTACTGCCAAGCCTGTCATTAAATCTTAGAGTTATACAATGTAGTTAGATGCATCTTCATTTAATGAGCTTCCAAGTGCTTTACTCTCGTAACATTGAAATAAGCCCCTTTCTGTCCGTCTTGTTCATTAAGACATTGTCCGCGCAAACACTATTTTTGGGGTTATTGGCTCTCTCAAATCGATGTTGATGGATTTTTTTTATTAATCTGAACTGGTTAGAGACTTGAAGTTTCAAGTTCTGAAATTAAAGTTTAAAGAAAGTAACTTAAATTATATTTTTTCTTTTTTTGTTTAGAAAGTCTAGAAAATATTTGTGACAAAAATATTAGAATAGCCAAAGTCATGTAAAGCGGAAGTTTCCTTTTTTATAATGTTTAATTTCTTATTTTTAAATTCATTGATCCAAAAAGTCAATTTAGAAACACTAAAACAATTTTGTAGAATTTCTTTCCTCTTTCTGGCTCTGACAAAAATGAGACATTATTCCACAGAACTATTAATAGCTATTAATATAAATAATTTCTACCTGTTTTGGGACATGTTCTTATCAATTATATTTCTAGCCTTCATCAAAAGGATAATTTTCCCTAGAACTATTTCTGATCAATTATATTTCTAGCCTTCTTCAAAATTAAAAAAGAAAAAAATGAACAAAGATATCAGTTTTATTGAGGTTCTTGAAACATTTTACTATATTGATGGGTCAGATTTCTCTTTACCATGCATTGTCCTCATGTGTCTATCTCCGTTACTTTTGTCTGAGAATCTCTTCTCGCAATAATTACATTGATATGGTTTCTCCCTAGTGTGGGTTCTCTCGTGACTTATTCTGTTACTTTTCTTGAGAAACTTTTGTCACAATAATTACATTGATACGATTTCTCTTTAGTATGTGTCCTCTCATGATACACAAGGCTACTTGACACTGAGAAATTCATGTCACAATAAATACACTGATAAGGTTTCTCTTTGGTGTGTGTCCTCTCGTGGCGTATTATTTCACTTGTCGATGAAAAGCATTTGTCACAGTACGTACACTGATACGGTTTCTCTTTAGTATGTTGTGTCCTCTCGTGACTGACTTTCCCACCTGCATATGAGAACATCTTGTCGCAATATGTACACTAAAACGGCATCTCTTTTGTATGCTTTCTCTCGTGACTTACCCTTCTACTTGCTACTGAGAATCTTAAATCACAATAATTACACTGATAAGGTTTCTCTTTAGTATGTGTCCTCTCGTGGCGTAATTTTTCAATGGCCGTTTTGAAACATTTGTCACAATAAGTACATTGATATGGTTTCTCTTTAGTATGTTGTGTCCTCTCGTGACTGACCTTCCCACTTGTATGAGAAAACATCTTGTCGCAATATTTACATTGATACGGTTTCTCTTTAGTATGTGTCCTCTCGTGAGTTATTCTGCTACTTGTTTGTGGGAAACATTTGTTGCAAAAAGTGCATGGATAGGGTTTCTCTTTAGTGTGTGTCCTCTCATGACTTTTTCTATTATCACCCCTTGAGAAACATTTATCAGAATAACTACACCGATACGGCTTAGCATGTGTCCTTTCGTGACTGATCCTCTGATTTGCTTTCGAGAACATTTGATCACAATAATTACATTGGTGAATCCTTTCATGCTTCGTTCGATAAAATCCATTTCTGAAGCTTTTGTCGCAGTGATCACATTGATATTGATAATAAGATTCCTCCTTTGTAAGCTTAAAGCTTACAAGCCTCATAAAACGTGTCGGTATGTACATGTAATCTTTGATTGGCGCTTTTGTGGTCCTTAAACCGTTCAAAATTTACGAATGACAGGGTGCAATAATTGCAAGAATGTGGATGCAGGATCATCCTACCATCTGGGAATGAGCTACCATTAAATAAATAGAAGAGTCGAAATGTAGAGCCTACTTGTCAAAAAAAAATTACGGTTGTTTTTATTAATATCAAAAATAGTGAATTCCCGTAGGTAGTGTGTTTTGGATCTTTCACTTTTTTATCGTCGCCTGCTGAAACAGAAGTAAATCCGGGAATTTAATTGACGCATGACTGTTGTGTTATTCTCTAGTTAAGGAAAGGTGAGTATACGGATGTGCAACCAAGGTTGCATTTTCGGTTTCCCGGGTTAACCTAATACTCCCAAAATATGAAGTTGTTTACATATCGGTTGAATTTTTCAACCAGAGAGCCGCTGGCTCATCAGTTACCTATCCACGATACATGATGCAAATGCATGGTTATTAAGTGACGACCAGGTTCAGTTTAATTTGTCAATCTATCAATGCAAGTATAATAAATCTACACTGTTATACTGTTGGGCAATTTTTTAGCGTTGGTTAAAATATGAACAACCCAATTGTTGGGTAAATAATATTAACCAACTGTTGATGAAATTTTACCCAATATTTGGGTAATTAGCTAAAACTTTTACCCAACAGTGTGGTAATTAGCCAACATTGTACGCAACGTTGGTAATTATTACCCAGAAGTTGGGTTGTTCATAGTTGAACCAACGTTGGGTAAATTATTTGCCCAACGTTCTAACAGTGTAGCACCTTCCTATTTTCAGACACCGATTTACGATTTTTTAATAATTTGAATTTTCACATGTGAACTTTGACCTTTAGGGTCTAGGGTACTATATATATATTCAGTATATTTTTATTAATATATCTATTTAAGTATAATAAATCTAACACCTTCCTATGATAAAATACCGATTTATGATTATTTTTGATAAATGTTTTCTTTGACCTGTGAACTTTTACCTTTTGGGGTGAAGGGTACCATAAATCTCTCAGGTATATTTTTTATCATTTTTTCTATGCAAAGTAAAATATATCCAACACCTTCCTATGGTCAGATACTGATCTTTTTTCAAATATACTTTTTTCAAATTTCTTGACCCCAATGACCCACTCGATAAACTATGATCAAAAATTAGCTCCGCCCAAGGATGCCCCAATCCAAATTTCGTCAAAATCGATAAAATATTTGTAGACGAAGAAACGTTTTAAATAATTTTCGAAAATAACCTCGTTTGACCCCGGATGACCTCCATTCGCAAAATCTTGAACACCCCATAGGCCCGCTACCCAAGGACCATCCTCTGTGAGTTACGTGGAAATCGATCGAATAGTATTCGAGAAGAGTCATTTTTGTTTTTTGATATACGATAGATGGATAGACAGACGCATTATGATAACACAATCTCCTTCTGTTCACCTATCAGTTACCAAAATTTGCTTTGAGCATTTAAGTGATCAAGGTCATCCACATGCCTGTTAGTGGTCAAAGGGGGGTCCCATATGGACCCAACACCGAAAAAGCGCTTTCGCAAAGGAATTTTACGTTGAAACTCTGTCACAGGTAAAGTACCTCAAAAGAACTAAAACAAAGAAAAAAATCCGAAAATCGGACAAACCGTTTCAAAAAAGCGGCCAAAACAAAATTTTCCCGCCAAAAATTTGAAAACTCACTTCCCATTGGAATTTTTCAATAATATTTGGCTCATATTTGCAGTATGTAAGTACAAATACATTCCCGAAATAAAATTTGAAAAAAGTTGTTCGGTTACGATTTTATGGGCAAAACAAATTTGAAGAGCGCCCTCGAAAATGCTTATTTATGCTAATTAGCATGGGAAGGGGTGGGCCGATTTAAATTTGTTTGCCACCAGGTGAAGGGTATGGTAAAGTTAGACAAATACATAGAAGGGCGATGAAAAGTTACCTAGCGTTTTTGCGCTGACGCGCAAAAAACAAATGTTGGGTCCATATGGACCCCCTCCCCCTTGACCACTTAAGTGATAAAAGTGCAATTTACGTTGCAAATCGTGTTAAACGGTTCAAAAGACACCGTATTTAGGCCCATTTATCTTAGGGCACGAATTACAGTACCTCATGACCTAGACTCAGGACGTCCAGCTTATTCAAATCATTCTCATAGTTTACTTTAAAAGTAGCATACCTTAAAATTAAACTGTACATAAAAGTGAAATAAGTTGTTTAATCTGTCACCTTGACAAATGATACGCATGTGCATTAGGCCCCCCCCCAAAAAAAAAAAAAATATGTTTGGTTGTACTCAACCCCAAAACTTGCTCTAAAACGGCGACTAAGTTCTGAATAAGATCCGAAATAGCATATCTTGTATTGGCTGGCTGGCGTAAAATCTTCTTAGCGGCGACGGTCAGGCTTTTATACATACATCGTACAAACAGCATGTGAACTTATAGACAGCAGAACGCGACTGTTAAATGACACATTTTGACAAGAGAATCCCAGTATAGTTGTTGTACGATGTTTTTAGGCGACGAAAGAATAATTTTTTTTCTTTAAATATATGTTTAATTTCATACAAAATATGAATTGATACACCTAAATAAATATCCTTAAATTCATTTCTGTCAATATTTTGCAAAAAAAAATCGTTTTATTTAAAAACTTATATTTTTAACACGGTGATGTTTTGCACCACGAACACGTACTGTTACTATACTAGCCGCCATTGATCCCTTTCGTGGGTAGGTACGAGGTATGCTCTCTCTGTTGAGCTTAAACAAGGGCCAAATATTCTTGTTTTCGTTCGTAAGACATTCATACTATCATCAATACTCAATGAAATTTATTTAAACTTGAAAACTGAACCAAATGCCATCATTCTCAGCTATTTTCAAGACGAAGGATTCAGAACGGAAGACGGGTGGGTCCATGTCAAGTGGAACCCTTTGCTTCTTACGTTTCCACAAGGCCGTATTGTAAAAAATAAAATAAAAAAACAACCTTTTTTGGCCTTACCATAAGTACCATGTAACATTATTTGTTTCTTACAGCATGTTGACATGAGGTATCTATGAACGAGGCGTGCATTTTTTTCCTCAGGAACAGTATGTCAGAAATTATCTTTTGTATCAAATCACTTTATTCACAATATCATACATATGATGAGTATGTATATTATGAGTCTATCAAGTATTAATACAAAATGTCTAAAACAGACATGTATTCTGAAAGTAAACAGCCAACATCAGCATAAAGATGGCATCCTTAGTTTAGATTATATCTGTTGACGGCATTGTTGTTTTCCTTAGTGGTGTTGATGTGTAACTTAATCCATTTTTCATTTGACAGATAATCCATAGAGACTTGGAATGAAGTCTTACACTTTATGAGTCTATCAAGTATTAATACAAAATGTCTAAAACAGACACTTGTTGATGTTACTTACACTGACAACAAATTTTCGTCGTGTAAATTATTTACTGTCTTTATGACGCAATTTTAAATAAATAAAAGTATCAATAGGTTAGGAAAGATTTGTATTATATAGTAATGCAAAATGTTCTTGTTTCTTGTTAATACATTGGGGCGCAACATATTATTTTGTGAAAGTGTTTAGAATAGGAGGAATAATTTAATAAGTACCGCATTTCATTTTGGTATATATATATCCAACAATGATGTAAATGTTTTCCTGCGCTTTAAGTGTTTTAGTTGAAGTTTTTCAGAGATTTTTTTAAATTTTTCTGACATTAAAGCTATAATTTTAAATACTAATGATTATTCATAAAAATCAAATAATGATAAATATAATTTTCCTGAACATTTCAATTGCAGGTAATAATGTTATGCGTTCAAAACACTGTGTACAATTAAAATATCAATAGTTATTTTCACATAATCTTATAAAAATCGTTTTGTTCATATTATCTATTTAGTAGAGAAAGGCATGTTAAAGTACGAAAGAAATGAAAAGTACGGAAATAAAATCAAAACAATCTTTTTCAAATAAACTTTGCCCTTACAGTATTTCAATGCTAACGATTTGTTTCTGTATCTTTAAAACAAGGCTGTTAGATTTTAGGGCTTGTGTTAGAGTAGGATTATATTGTTAGGGTTATTGTGATGTAAACTAGAAGTGAAGCAAACAATATAAAAAGTCCCTTTAAAGGGAAACCAGCGTCCCATTTATTAAAGATAGCCTATTCAACATTAAAGGCTTAGTGAATTTCAACTTCCCCAACACTTTATACTGATTTTATTGCATATTACGAAAGTACTTCCAACTACTAACAAATAAAACCATTCTTGTTAAACATTCATATGAAAACAGGTAATTATTTTGTGATTTGAACTTTCAGTGATAGTGGCTCTAGAAATAAAATACTAAATTATCAAAATTCATTTTTTTTTGAAACTATCTATTTGTGAAAATATCATGTTTTTAAATTGGTTAACCTTGCTAAAGAATGATGTTCACTTTTAAATCAATAGCCGTACATCTGGAATCTAAAATTAAAACTTTAGGAAAATAGAATCATCGTTGACAGAACCCTAAGAAATGAAATAGCTGAACATTGTCTTTTTAGAGCGTATGATATGATTTTGTTTGTTTTTATTCTATTAAGGTCTCTCTTTGGTTCAAATAAGTTTATTGTACGAGTTTTCTTACCCAAGTTGATCATGGCCAATGCCTTTAACTGAATTTTTTTATCCCCCAGGTTTGATCCTAAATTCTTGCCATATTCTTGATCCATGCCATATTTTCTCAATCCCTACCAAATAATCATTAACACTCCCTTATTCTATAATTTACTACGCAAAGTCATAAATGAAGTAGTTTATTCAACATGTATCATAATTATATAATAGCAAGGTCATTTGTGAGCGCGTGTGGTCTAGCGGAACAGAGCAGGACTCATGATCAGAAGGTTGTGAGTTCGAGCCCCGCTAGTGCCAACGTGTTGTGAACCTGGGCAAATCACTTTATCACACTTGCCTCGTCGACCCGAGCGTATTGGGGAGCTATTAAGGGGGGAATATCACAACCTAAGTGCTGATAGGTCTGCACATTTAGTCATTGGCCGCAAATGGCCTAGTTTAAGGCGAAATGGTTCTGACAATTCCCTTGTTACGGCGTAATAATAATGGGCAGCGCTTTGTATCCACTGGAAAAGGCGCAATATAAATGCCGAAATTATTATTATGATGAAATAGCTTGGCCGCATGGTATTGCTATGAAGGTCAACTGTGGAATACCAGTTGTGAGTCTTGACAGCTTGGGAATCAAAATAAATAACAAATACCAAATACAAATATGTATTGTATCTTCCTTAATATTCCAAGGATGAAAATGATTGACATATCAAATTTAAGTAAAATTGTCCAACTAGATCATTAGTAATAATCAATAAAAATCTTTTTGTATTTTAACATAAGTCACGTCATCACCAAGCAAACCCAACTCAAGACCAGTGTCCTGAAGGCCGCTTGGAAAAGGAGCCGTGCGAGATTCCTGCGTTTTGTTTCAATCTATATGGTCATATGCCACAAGTCGGGTTATGCCACAAGCCGGGTTACCTTTTGGTAACACACAGAAAATGGGCAAAATCAGGAATTTTCACTTTGTGTCTCTTGAACTTTAAAACTATTCACAATAGGATTAGACAAGTATATATATTCTTAAATGGTAAAAAGTAAAAAATCACCCTTTTTACATCTTCAAGGTCATTATACAGGGGGTGCAGAAAATATGCAGGGTGTAACATAAGGAATATTTGGAAAATCAAATTTCTTTCATATGCCATTTTTGCAACTATGAACATGTTTAATATTCAATAAAGCTACAAACATCACAAGCAGCGTTTGACATAAAGGCTTGTCCGTTGCCCGAGACAACCTTAATAAAACAAAACCCTGCCGAAGCCTTGAAATTGAATGATATTCAAAATAAAACCAGGCACCTATCCTGTTTTGGTTATAAGCTAATGGATCTTAAAACACCATGGTTATCTATGCCAGTCAATATGCGTGTTGGTTATTTCCAACTTATTAAAATGAAATGTCAGCACTGTATTAATGATGAGGATTTCAGGTACAAAAAAAATAGTGATTATAATTATTATGTTATACAACACGCTACTATAGAATCGTGAATATGTCATCATCCCTTCATATACGTTATAAAAGATATATAACATAATGAAAATGAAAGTGCATTATAATGCCTGTAGCATTTTTACAATTTTTTTAGATTTTGATACTAAAACGGTCAAATTTTACAGCTAAAACATGCCCAATTTCAGAAATTTAAGAGCAAATGCGTCTATCTTAATAGTGAGGGATACGCAACTATGATACAATATAAAATTGCTCTAAAAAGAAAACGGCTAGGTAGATTTAAATGAAATTTCAAATTGAAATATGTTAAGTGGTAATCTTTCATATGACAGTGAAGACTAAAATGTGAAAACTACGACCGTGTGCCCCTGCCTCTTACCTCACCCACATGTAAAGTTTCTATCAAAAGCTTGCGTTCTTTCAAATACACGAGTATTTTCCGGATCATATTATTTTGCCTTTAGAGGATCCATTTTTGTCCAACTTGAATCGTTTTAATTCGTTTTCGGATCAATATCTACAAAAGGATCAAATTACTGGGATCATTTTTGCTCTGATTTCAGGATCAAAGTTATGATCCGTATTTCAGAATCACTTGGTTCCAGAGAAGGATAAGCTCATATTTGATAACGTTAACGTGATTGGATCAAACGGGATGCTCCCCGGGACGCTCTTTGTCTCATATTTGACCATGGTTTTCTGAGAGTATACAAATACAACATGGTTTGAGGGGAAGTATCGCAAAATACTGTCCCCGAGGTGTTGGATGATGGAGACTTCCTCCCGAGGCGGAGCCGAGGGAGGAAGTCTCCATCATCCAACACCGAGGGACAGTATTTTGCAATACTTCTCTGAAATAAACCATGTTGTATTTGTTTTACTACACCTCAAAAAAAGTCAAAATATAACTTGAAAATAAATCTCAAAGTCAACAAATTCAGTACTTTACCTTATACGGTAGTACCATGCGGAAGTTTTTACTCTTTTCCCCGCGTGTGTGTATTTTACAAAGGTGCAACGCGTAAACGCATACCCGCGAGGCTGTACTTGAGTATTAACGCACACGCGGAAAAGGAGTCAAAAATACTTTTTGCGCGTCTTCCCTATTCAACCAATAAAAATGCTGTATTAACTAATAAATATTCAAGAGGTGTAGTAATGTACATTTATAGGTGTGATGGTAGACCTTTAGATTACTCTTGCCATTCAATGGTCGTGGTCGGTCATCAGGTCATTTGATTCATACAGTTCAGAACGTTTAAAAAAAAATTAAGATCCATTTCTTTAAATGACAATTTTGTGCATTATTTTACTAGAAAAGCCCTGATAAAAGCTGTTTGATTCATGTTGATCGGAGAGAACCATACTATTTTGAAATCAACATTCAAACTACCAAAATGGGGGTGATTGTCATAACTATCGATTAAAGTTAATAAAACCCAACACCAACCGTTTTGTGGGTTTAATAAATTTTGGGATAAATAAGCAAGAAAGTATCTTTGCAGCGGTCTTAATGTCCAGCTCTCTTTCAAGCAATAATTTGGACACACAACAACTATATACAATCAATCTATCAGCTGTTTTCTTTTTCCTTCCTCTCAAAGTTCTAGACCTCTCCTGTCAAATTAATTATTTCGTGTCTTGCCCTCATCATCTTGTCTTAATTCATTTATTTGACAAGACAGAACAGCTAATGTCATTTGATGACCAGTATCCAATATCGTTCTCCTCCATTCTCCATTGTGTAATAAACTCATGGTCACATGATATATATATGACCGTCCAACCCCTATGAGCTGCAAAGTCTGCAAACTTATTTTGCGCGATAGGTGAGAATGCATGTAAGGGTGAAACTATAGTTGTTATGAGCTACCAAATATTTGGTGCAACAAGTCTTTGTTAACTTATAATCTGATAAATAGTTCAAATGTATTTTCAGAGACAAGGGGGTGGAATTGGATCCTGTTTGGGATCCAATCTTAACATCGTAACTGTATTTGGTAACTTCCGGTCGGAAGTTACGTCACCATCAGCGTTTCCAGAGACGATCAGACATCATAACATATCTCATTGCTGATGACGCCAGATGGTATCTGTGCGAAAGGCCTCCAAACGAGGTTAGTAATTATTTGTGATGCAGAAGTTTCAACCTTCATTTGTGTAATGTTGTGTAAATTTAAAAAAAATGAACTGAAGCATATCAAAAAATCCACATCTTAGACTTAGAATAACTATCAACAGAAAAGTACATAGCTTACTGGTTTTTGAATGCGTTTATCTCAGTTTCATCTTTCACTCGATGACAAACTTTGACCATAGCTTGACTTGTGTATGTCGGCTAAAACTCGAGGTGTCATTTTAATTCATATAACGTCGGCCCCACGACAAAACCTCGTATCTGACTTTGTGGTACCATTTTGTGGCTAAGAAGTCAAAGTTTGTTGTGACAAAACCTGAAGTCCATCTTCATCATAAACCAGCTGGTGACCTAATTTTCCAAATGCCATGAAAACCTCGCATTTTATTTCAGATACAAGGCTTTTCTTCCAGATACGAGGTATTTGCACAGACACGCAAATAATCACTATTCCCAAGTCAACATTTTTCAGCTTTAGGTAAATACTTTGAGACTTTATGTTATGGTATCCCCGTTGACAGTGAACATAAAGCTTATGAGCCTGAATTAACAACTTATTAATTTCTGTAGCGATGATGAAATTGATACGTATGCATTGCCTTATCAAATTACTTATAATCGTTCTGTTATCATGTTGACAAATGCTAAAGGATAACCTTATCGTCTGCACCTAAGGTGATATCATATTGTCCAGACGTAATTATCAAAAGTGAATATTAAACCTCGTGTCATGCATTAGAACATTGAAAAGTTAAAACAAATGAAGGACGGCCTGTATTATGTGATCATTAAGTTGCTAACATTAAGGTCATTTTTAACCTGAACATAGATGGTACTTCATATGACTTTTATAGAATATGTCATATGAACATAGCTTTTGTACAGTTGTTACCAATAGTGTGCTGGAAAAATGCCGCCAAAATGTATGTAGACGTATAGAAAAATAAAGAGAATGTCAAAACCAGCATGAAGATGAAGTGAATAAGAACAGTAAACAAAAATGCTAAGATGTACTGCGCCAGTAAGTCTTTTAAATTTAAATTAAACTTCTAAGCATCAATATCAAGATGACGTCTCCTTTAGATCATATCCGTTGACGCCATTGTTGTTCCACTTTTTATTGGATAGGTAATCCATAGGGACGTTTAACGAAGTATTGAAACGTTTTCAGCCTATTTTAAACACCAAATACCTGTAACAGACACTTTTTGATGTCACCTAGGCGATCTTATAAAACTTGACACTGACAACAACTTAAACTGATTATCTATTTTAAAAATGCGATTTTAAATGAATAAACGAATCAAACAGACGTTTGCTATTTTTGGCTCATTCTCCGATAAAGCGT
>JXSR01S017361.1:0-11349 GCA_000969725.1 Ophiothrix spiculata
TGGGGATGGCCCATTCAGGCCTTTTTGGCCTTTTGCCATCTCCTCAATATCATTCTTTGTTGTATTTTATGTATAATTTTTTTTTGTTCTAAGCTCTGTTCAGTGTATTTGAGTGTGATATTGGAATAAATTGATATGATATGATATGATATGATAACAAACGCTAACGACGCTATTAACGCTAGTAGCGCTAATAGCGCGTCATTTAGGAACTTAAAAAAAAAAACTTGTATTTTTTTAACTTGTAAACTAACGTTTTGTTAGCGCTAGTGTGGGCTAACTTATGCAATTAACGTTATTAACGCTAGCATTAGCAAATATTTGCAGGAAAATGTGATGGCCATTTAGCGAATTAGCGGCAATCGCTAATAACGATGCTATTAACGTTAAATTGTACTGACATCAATGATATATAATCGTTATTAGCGACCACTTGCAACATGGCGCTAAAACGCTAAATAACCAAAAGCGCACCTTCGTAGAAGGTGCGCGAATGGTCATTT
The DNA here is from genome assembly GCA_000969725.1 of Ophiothrix spiculata. Taxonomy (NCBI): domain Eukaryota; kingdom Metazoa; phylum Echinodermata; class Ophiuroidea; order Amphilepidida; family Ophiotrichidae; genus Ophiothrix; species Ophiothrix spiculata. The sequence goes on from JXSR01S017361.1 coordinate 504, forward strand.
AGCGTTTAGCGTGTTAGCGCTTGTTAGCGCTAATCAAAAGCACTAGCGCTAACGTTCACTGATTGCAATTGATTTTGCTATTAACGTCAATGAACAGCTTTGCGAAGCACTGGCGCTAATGATTGTTAGCTGTTATTGGCGTTAATTGTTTATTGAATATCGCTATTTGCGCTAGTGTTTACTGTTTGCAAAGGGCTTTGCTATTAGTACTAGCGCTAACGACTACTATAGCTGGTCAAATAGAGCGATAGCGAGCGTTACCGCTTAACAAAAGCACTAGTGCTAACCAGGGTACTGGATGCAAATGATTTCGCTATTAGCGTTAATGAATGTTTTTGTGAAGCATTAGCGCTAGAACTGAAATTTTAACTTAAGTTATGTATTTGGAGCGCTAATAACGTTATTAGCGCTAGTAACGTTTTCGCTATGCACTAGCGCTAACGATTGCTAGTTGGAATTTATTGTTACTGTTGGGTATCGCTTTTCGCGCTAGTGTGTACTGTTTGCAAATAACCAATTCTGTTATTTCCGCATATACCAGATGGAGAGCTCCCATATAGTTACTGTTGTCCTCCTTTAGGTCCAATTTATTTAGAGCCCCCGCAGGGCAACATAGACCGATGGATCTAACTTAAACTTAAACCATGGTTAATTTGTGTAAACCGCTATGGTTACTGCTTTCCCTCCTCTAGGTTCAATTTATTTAGAGCCCCGCAGGGCAACTTAGACCAATGGATCCCACTTAAACTTAACCGTTGACTCAAATAGTAAGCGGCAGCGACGAGGCGTAGAGAGCCCCGTAGTTGCTGTTGTTCCTCCTCTGGGTCCAATGTATTTAGAGCCCCGCAGGGCAACATTGACCGGGGGATTAATAAAACCATGGGTAATTTGTGCAAACTGCCGGCTCAAGTAATAGTATTGTTCATATTTTTCTATACAGGATAATTAGATGTTAGCCAAATATCCGCTAATATCTAAATATCTTCTACTATACAGAGGTATTGGAAAGATGAAAAAATATCCAAGTTCTAAATTATCAAGAATATATAAATAGCTGCTATACTGGATCGGAAAATAGCAAAACCTTAATACCCACTGGAAATTAAAAACACTGCTCGTCAGCGCGCCACTACTGATGATCGAGTAGTATCTAGAAACACTGACTTTCTTTTTTGCTATTCCCGGAGAAGTCACGATCTCTGCAAGCAACGGTAAGTCGTCTATTATCAAGCACAAACTAACCTTTTTGGCTGATAGCTCTCATATTATCATTATCTACATATTTCATAAACCATTTTAGAGTGTCTACCGAGATTTTTCGACCACTCTTTAGTCGTCTTTCGATAGGTTAAAACAATACGTACGCCATTTTGCATTGCACGTGCGTGCCGGGGGGGCCCCCCCAGTTTGGTGAGTCAGTCGGGGGAAAAGACCCATTCGGGGATCTTGACACAAAAAAGATAGAAAAAAAGGGGAGGAGAGAAAAAAATCAAAAGGAAAGAGAAGAAAATACCTTAAATTCCCTTTGTTTTTGATAATTTAAATGTGAAAAAGCAAAAAATTTTATGTCAATATTCAGTCAAAATATATGCCAAGTTTTGCGTAAATTGCAAGATTTGTACACAATTTTAGTTAATTGACAAAAGTTTTCGCCCGCTGCGCGCGCATTATCAAAAAAAAAAATCTAAAAATATCACATTTTAACCTTCTGCCGCTACTGGTCATTCGGGGGAAACTGATGGTTGTGCCCCTCCACTCAAAAAATCCTGGGCACGCCCCTGGTGCTTGTAAACAAGAGCTTCCGTAAGCGCCTTATGTAAACCCCACGTTTAGACATTAGCTATGGGAAGTATATATCTAATGTTCTATTTTGCGTCTGCATTGTATGTGACTTTCTACGCCTTGAGAGGACTTATGTTGCGTTTTTCAACTCATTTTTCGGCAAATCTCAATTTTTACATGGATTTATATTATCATGATTATTGATCACGGGTTTCGTTACGACTCGGCATCTCATGGTTTTTGTCAGTGAATATCTATTGGGCTACGGCCCGCGAGCTCCGGCCTGGATGGGATAATACTGGTGCGTCAGACGGAGGGGGTGCATTCACCTACCCCTCCCGAGGGCCTCACTATGGGTGTATATATACCGTATGGTCCCATGGCCAGTACCGACCTTGCTCCACGTCTTTGAAACACCCGCCACCACACTGTGTTGCTCGGCTTTGCCGCGGCTCCTTTCACGGGGAGGGGGGGGGGGGCGTGGTGGTCAGGTTTGGAGTACGGTCTGTGCCGTGTCGGCCGGTCCAGACGGTATCCTCCACCACGGGGTGGAGGTCACGGCTCTCTATGGCTGATCCACGGCAGTACCGTGGAACCATGGTGGAGCCGTGGTACTCCACAAACTGTCCATAATATCCCAAGGCAGAGCCGTGGGATACCCATACAAAAGACAATTATTCCACGGTTCATGGTTTTTATACTGTACCGAGGTTCTCTCTTTTGTTCTCCTCTCCAGATAACCAGTCAACGTGGATAGTACTCCAACTAGAGACGAGCCAACGGCATCCGCTAGGCCCAGATGCAGAAAGTGTCAATATTTCATATCACCTACAGACCCACACGTCACGTGTCCTGAACATCGCGAGTGAAACAGGAATGAGCCATGCGAGTTCGATAGCCAGTGGACAGAGCAAGATTGGGATGCTTTTGAGCAACGTTTGGCTGATCAGGCGGTGCAGCGGGAACGAAAAAGCAACTGAGGGAGCAACGAGGAGAGGAGGAGAATACGGCATTAGAAAGAGCGGAAGATGCCCAGCCACTGGTGGCGCATCCATCCCGCCCCCGACTGGCTGGCACTGATGAAATCGGCAATAAAGTCGTCCATGACAAGCGTCACAAACAGATTGGAGAAGTTGGCAGGCAGACCCCGCTCTCAAAGCCAGGACAGCAGTCAGCGCCATGTTTCACCACCACCAGACAGCCGTGGGTCCCGTAGTCGTGGCCCATCACCGCCGGAGAGGGCGGGGCCAAGCCGTATATATGGCCGAGAATCACCGTATTCACCGGCCCACAGCCACAGTCTAGCCGTACAGCCAGTCAAGAGCCGTCAGGCTTGGCGTCCAATAGACATTCGCTCGGCCGAGTGACATTCGCTCTTGATATTCGCTCTGTAATATTCGCTAAAAAAAAGAGCGAATGTCGCTATCATTGAGCGAACATCGTTTCAATCGATGAAAGCGAATGTCACTCGCACATGTTGTAGTGTTATAATTATTGAATAAACAAACCCAAATATTTTTGGAGCGATATTCGCTCCAATTTAATCTGAAGTGTAGTGAATGTCATGGTATTTGTTAAGTGAATGTCGCTTCCCGTTGGAGCGAAGTTTTCTTGGTAGGGTTAGTGAATGTCACTCGGGCGAGCGAATGTCTTTGGACGCCAAGCCTAAAGCGCCGGAGTAGCAGAAGTTACATCCGGGAGTCCCAGGATAAACGCCATAAGAGCCGCAGTAATAGCCGTAGCCATGAACGGCTGGAAAAACACCGTAGCAAAGAACTACCAGCCATGGACCGTAGCCACAGCCGCGGTAGGGAACAACCAGGCAGTCGCCATAGTAACCATGAGCCACCAACCGCGAACCGTAGAAGCCGTAGCCACAGCCGTAGCCGGCCAGACCGTCGCCGTAAAAGCCACAGCCGCAGCCCCGCTCCACATGGAGGTCATCGGGAACATAGCAGAAGCCACGATTTCCCCGGCCACTCAACATACTACCGTAGGGACAGGTCCTACCGCAGCCGCAGCCGGGATCCAGAGTACACCCGCCACCGCGGATACGCTAACAGCTTTGCCAGTTCCTCACCGTCCACGGATGCAGCACCGGAGGACCTCAGCCGTCTTCCATCTCCCCTGCAGAAGGACCGGTCGTCGTGGGACGCCATCCTTGGTCCCGTAGCTCAGATACAGGGGTCTCCTACCCCATTGACAACGCGCCTGGACGACTTCAGGGACACGGCGTCGCCGTCTTTCAAGCCGAGCTACTCACAGCAGCCACTGGAAGAGGACTCGGCTCAGGCAGCCAAACGGAATCTGATGGGTGATTTCAACAGCAAACCGAAACAAATTGACAGGGCCACGGTTGACAAGATTCGCTGCCTGGGTGAGCCATTCACGCTGCATCCCCAGGACAACTACACGGAGTTCCTGGGTCAAGATAAGAATGCCAGACCTCTGAAGTACCTGGCTCCGTCAGTGGCTGCCCCATTTTTCGCAGCTGCCGTGGTTGAACGAGGGATTCCGATCACATTCCCGTAGGAGTCTCAAACAGAGCCAGACGAGCTAGGCGTTGCGGGAAACAGGATGAACCAGGAACAAACGGAACCTAGACCCTTCGTGCTGCTCCTGTCTCATTTTAAGAAATATTGTGATGAGCTAGTATCCAGGAACCAGCCGGGTCCCAAACGGATAAACTGGGTGGGCCGCACTTTCAAAGCACCTGCGGACCACGAAAAGAAGTATTTTACTCCACCGCCAATACCAGCAGAGGTATGGTCGCACATGCAATTGGATACGGGAACTTGGACGGACCCTGAAAAGACGGCCCCGGGAGACGGCCCCAGCAGGAGTCGAGGGTGGTTCCGTCTCCGCCACAGCACCCAAGAAGCGCGGGGTTCCCCCATGGAATCAACAATGGGACTCAGAACTTAGCAACCTTGAGACCCTGGCTAGGGACGGCATGCGCCTGGCTAACGCTTCACTGCTAACGTTTTCGCATCTTATGAACGGCCTGCTAAATAAGAAACAGACCATGGACCCAGATAACCAGCTCCGAACACTCTACACGTTGAAGGACCTCCAATACTGCACGGGAGAACATTTCTGCAGTCTAGAGACTCAACTCGCCCATCTTAGAAAGATCAATGCCATAACGGCCTTGAATTTAGCGGACCCTAAACCCTTCAGGGAATCGGCCATCGGACCAGATCTTTTCGGTGACAGATTCAAAACCTTCTACGAGGCAAACGCAGCTAAGAAGAAAGCTAGAGCAGAGCAAGAGAAACAACGCAAAGCGCAGCAGAAGAGGTTGGTTTCCTCAGGAGATAGACAATCCCCCTTCCGCAGGGACTCAGGTATCCCTGCCGCCAGAGGATACGCTGGAAAGGCAACTGCTCCCACACCAACCTACAGACGCGTAGACAAGACTACCCGGGACACAGGTAGCAGAGACAACCGCCAAGGAGGTAGCGGTAACAACGCTGGTGGAACCAAACATGGTGGGTTTCGCGGTGGATTTCGTGGCGGGAAGAGAGGCGGCGGTAGGGGTGGCTCCAAGTGCTACACGGGCCGCCGACAATGACTACCTACAACCAAAATCTTCCCTTCCGGTGGGGGGAGAATCTCGGCATTCGCAGAGGAGTGGGGTCGAATCACTTCGGACCAATGGGTCCTGGACACAGTCTCACAGGGCTACCGCCTCGAATTTTTCAGCCCCCCTCCTCAGGCAACCACCTTCAGGGAAACAAAGATCCCCAGGGATCCAGAACAGCGTCAGGCCCTGATGACAGAGGTAAAACAGCTGCTGGAGAAAGCCGCTATCCACCGGGTACCATTTCAAGACATTCAGTTCTCGTCAACCTTCTTCCTCACGACAAAAAAGAACAACCAGTGGAGGCCGATCCTCAACCTCAAACCGTTAAACAGATATATCAAGCCGCGTCGTTTCAAGATGGAGTCCCTCCAAGCAATCCTGCCAGAACTATCAGCAGGCTGGTTGGCAGCATCCATTGACCTCCGGGACGCATACCTTCACGTGCCAATCTTTCCTTCAGACAGAAAGTGGCTAGGTTTCTTTATAAACCAAGAACCGTTCCGGTTCAAGTGCCTCCCCTTTGGTCTCCCGACAGCACCACGGACATTCACGAGGGTTGTCAAGACCATAGCAGAGTTCCTGAGACGCCAGGGTCACCGGCTTTTCGTATACCTAAACGACTGGCTCCTAGTAGTACCGTCTTGGCCTCAACTCCTCCACAAGATCTCAGCATCATGCCAGCTCGTGCAGAATCTAGGGTTCATCCGCAACACCGAGAAATCTCAGCTTACACCTTCTCAGGAAATCGAATTCCTCGGGGCCATCTTGAACTTCCGACAAGGCCGGGCACACCCAACGGAAGAACGGATAAACAATACCGTCCATGCGCGACATCCTTAATTTGATCAGAACAAGCCCCAGCCAGCCAATGGATGCGTCTCCAGAGACTCATCGCGAGCATGGACGCCATCCTCCCGAATTGCCGTCTTAAGATGAGAGTCATCCAACTCCACGTTCTATTGCAATTCAACATCCGTCGCCACCCGATGTCGAAACCAATCACCGTAACACCGAGCGTCCGGAACGCATTACGATGGTAAAAATTGTTTTGGCACTGAAAAATAAATAAAAAGGACATGAATGCTTTCCTATACTAAAACATGTTGAATTAAATTCGGGATCCCGAATTTAATTCTGTAAGTGGCCATAACAGAAAAAGTAAACATCTTTGAGCCAAATCGTTTAGAGGGTATTTATGTCTACCAAAAACAAACCCAATAAGCCCAAAAAATTTAAGTCATGGGTGACAGGGGGCGCTTCATTTTTAACACTTTATAGTATTGCTTTAACGTCACTGTAAATTTTACCGAACAACAGACGCTAATCAGTGGCGTAACTTTTGGATTGGGTGCCCGCGGGCGCATATTCATCGGGTGCCCCTTAAAAATAGGATACACTTCTTTGGGCAGCGAAGAGCAGTGGCAGCACCAGCACCAGCATCTCATTTCTGGGAGGGGGGCCAAACGGAGGGGCGGGGGAGGGAAACTAATTTCTGGGGGGCAGAAAAAAACAAAAAAATGAACACGCGCATAGCGCGCAAAATTTTTCAGCCTAAAAGTTTAACTCGCGTGTAGCGCACAATTTTGATTTCCATTTCGGTTGGTTAATATAATGATGTTTAATAGTGAAATACGCGCAAAATGTGTACATTTTATGTCTAACGTGGTGCCGCCACTGGCGAAGAGGCTAGGTCGTATCACAGTCAGACAGTGTGGGATATAGGTGTCAGCTTAAGGGTTTAGCAGCAGCATATTTTCAGTTTAAATGCCTACCCGTTCCGAGGACCGTGACACCCGATATGATTTGCAGGGGCGTACGGTCATATTGGCTCAATTGTGCCTGGAATCAATGTGATTATTATCTTATATTTTCAGTTTAAGCCCGCTCCGTTGTATGGGCACCCTTTGCACCCTAGTGTAACCCCTATGCTGTCCAAAGGGCTCATTGTAATTCTATCACATTTTCATCTCAGGCCTACCTACTCAGCCACTCTGTTACTTGTTAGGGCACCCGATCTCATTCATATTTATTTGCAGGGGTGTAACTCCAAAGGATCAATTAAAGAAAAGGATCAATCCAAAATAAATTCTGCTATATTTTCTGTTAAAATCATACCCTCACACCTACAAGTAGGTACCAAGGAAACTAACAAAGAAGTTGCAAGATTCTCGCTAATTATAATGTGTGATTCTTTTACTTTTCTTCATCGTTTCTTTCCCCCTTCTTTTCCTTTTCTTTTCTTTTTTTTTAACTTTTGGCCGGGTGCCCCCTTTGTCCGGGTGCCCGCGGGCGCAGACACCCTGGGCCCATAGGAGTTACGCCACTGACGCTAATACTGTTCTGATAGAATACCTTGACACTCACGATACATTTTCATTGCATGCTGTTAATAAGATAAGAAAGCTACTATAGTAAGTTTCAGAAAATATCAACATTGCTCATTTGTTTGCAACAAATTTGTACTATTTGTTACACTTTTTTAACACCTGACACAAATTGGAATTTGAATACGAGCGTTAGGCATCCCAGGTGTTCAAAGATTGATATTTTGAACGTGTGCGTTCAAAAGTTGAACGTGTGCGTTTAAGATATCGTCTGACGGTCGGCAAAATTTGCAGTGTTGGCGGGAAAAGGGTCAAAAATACTCAATTTATTTCCTACCGTAAGATTGATTTGATCCAAGCTTGGGCTTCATTCGCATTCGTTAAGATTGGTGTCAACTCTACGAGTAAAAATTAAATCCATATAATTTTTTTTCCAGAAGCGGTTTTACATGATGAACCTAATAATGGTGGTGTTGTTTGACAAAGATCAGATTTTGGCTATACGTGGCAAAATTGTCACTTTTGACCTATATTTTGCAATTTTTCAAAAATAAAGTTTGCCCTGCCCTGGACATTGGTTTCTAAATTAAAAAATGAATTAAGTTACATTTTTTACCGATGCAAATTTTAGTTAGGCTTTCTAAAATACTGTTGGCGTCAAACTTAGAATCGAAATATACATTTGTTAAAAAACTGGCATTACCATCTTTTATCTGCAATTGAATACGCCAGTGTAAGAAAACCCCAATTATAGCTCCATTCTGTTAATTATACTTATAAAATGCTTTCACTTCACTAAAATAGCATTCTATGTCAATATCCTAATCATAGTGTCACATTTGACCTTGTAGTTGACTTTTTTTTAGACATTGTTAGATAATTGTTATCATAGTTATAGTTCATATAGTTGCTATATTTAAACAGCCAGTACAAGAAAACCCCAACTCCGTGAGCTCCCCTCTGCACTTATATACTAGAAAAATTATCTAAACAATGTCTAACAAAGTCAACTACAACGTCAAATGTGACACTACGATTGGGATGTAGACATGGACGTGCTTTTTAGTGATTTGAAAGCATTTTCAGATATGCATTTATATTTTACAGAACTTAACCAAAGGGAGCTATTGGAGTTGGTTTTTTTCTTGTACTGGCGTATTCAATTGTTGAGTTACAGAGCATAAACTTTGTAACATATCTGTTTGTTTACAAAGTGATAAAATAATCTTTTTAAATCTATTATACCACAGATTTTGGAACACCTAATGCATTGTCGGATATTAATCATGTATTAATGCTTTTGAATGTGTGATAAGACTAGATATGATTTTTGTTTTAATAATAATATTATTATTTAAAGGACCGTCTGTGTTTGAATTTTTACGTCTACATTTGCAATACATGTATGTCGGTGTTTGAATATTAATTGTGTACTTTCAAACCAAAATCAAGTTCAAGGTTATAGTTTATTTACAGTATTGAAATACTGATTGAACAGAAGCAAGTGTATTATTTATTTGCAAAAATCAAATGATGAGGGTGCAATTTGTTGCTGTATCGCACAGACAAATAATTCCACTTAATGCTTGAGTTCAAATTTGTCGTAAGCAAATTATTTTGTTCATATATAGTTCTTATGAGCTACCAAATATTTGGTGCAACAAGTCTTTGTTATCTTTTATCTGATAATTCCAATGTATTTTCTAAAAATGATGGAGGCTTGGTGATGAAAAATCAATACACCACATTGAGGAGTACTTTGTGAAAATGTTTGGTGATTTACAACACCAAACATCCGTTATTGATTAGAAGATGCATTGGAGTTATATATTAGATTATAAGATAACAAAGACTTGTTGCACAAAATATTTGGTAGCTCAAAAAGAAGTATTATTGATCTATTCGACCTTGTTTCACTTAACCATTGATATTCAGTATCGATGAGACACGTGTAATCGGATTATCTGCCAGACAAGTGGATTACGCTTTGTTGTTTTGAACCATGATCAAAATGATCAGCACACAAGAGAATTGCGCTTACCGTTGTCAGGGCATGTGCGGTATCCGGTATCCGGGTGAGTTACGTAATCAGTTCGGTACTGAATTATGTACATTTAACAGATATTGGTAGCTCAAAAAGAAGTATTATTGATCTATTCGACCTTGTTTCACTTAACCATTGATATTCAGTATCGATGAGATACGTGTAATCGGATTATCTGCCAGAAAAGTGGATTACGCTTTTTTGTTTTGAACCATGATCAAAATGATCACCACACAAGAGAATTGCGCTTACCGTTGTCAGAGTATTTGCGGTATCCCGTATCTGGGTGAGTTATGTAATCAGTTCGGTAGTGAATTATGTTCATTTAAAGCAATACTATAAGATTTTGATCAAAAATCGTTTTTAGTAAAAACAGCATAAAATAGAGGAATGTGACTATCTAAAAGCGTTTTCAAGTGTATTTTGTGAAAAAAATTGTTTTGACACCAAAAAATTGATAAAAAGAACTTGCATGCTTTCCTATACTAATACATGTTGAATTAAATTCGGAATAACAAATGGCCATAACAGAAAAAGTAAGCATCTTTGAGCCAAATCGTTCGGAGGGTTTTCATATCTACCAAAAACAAACCAAACAAGCCCCAAAAAAGTCATGGGTGACAGGGGGCGCTTCATTTTTAACACTTTATAGTATTGCTTTAACAGATATTTCCCAATTGTTTTTCTTACTCTACAGATGAATAAACAATAAACCCACCTGCTATTTGTGATTCACGTAAAGCACCGCCGAAAGACCAGGTCACTGCCATGAGATACAGGTGCCATATTTCCCCTTTATTTGGATTCCATGTAATCATTAGGATCATCAAAACCAGCTGGCTTAGAAAACCTACGGTAAATATTGGAATTCTGCCGGTGTATTTACTGATGAATCCTAAGCCCAGGGCTGATAGTCCTCCTGCAACACCGTAAGCTGTCATCACAAAGTCTATGTTCTTAAGGCCTTGTGTGCAAGATATAAATGCTTGGAAATGATAAAAAAGTAAAGAGTATAAATTTCAATGCATTGGTACAGCCAGTACAAGAAAACCCCAACTCCGTGAACCATTGTTTTAACTTCTTCAATTGACAAAAGGAATGTTTGAATGA
>JXSR01S017361.1:37285-49652 GCA_000969725.1 Ophiothrix spiculata
ACTTGTAAGCAAAAGTTACTAAAGGATGACTACAGCTTTTACTCGTTTCTTGAAAAATAATCAAAGCAAAAAATGTGTGAATTATGGTAATAAGCTATAGATCTATCACGGAACGCTTGTCTACCTTTTGCTATTGCTGGTGTTTATTGGATGTAATAAAGACTCCAAAAAAAGTATCGCCTCGCCTCGAAAAAATGGCTCGTGCGCCAATACGGTACTTGCAAACGTAATTTGAAGATATTGTGAACAAGCGCTGGAATTTCAGCTTTAATTTGACACCCTATTTCTGATAATTGACTGAGAAACACCGAAGTTATGAACATTTAAATTCCTCGAGGTCAATTTTTAAAAGTTGCTAATTTCATTTTTTGCATTGTACAAACCAGTAGCGCAGACCTAAGGATCAAGATGAGGTGAGTTTGGTCATTGAAGCTCACGGTTTTTTTTCAAACCACATGTCATTGGATTCTAACCATCATCCATCAAGATACTGTTTTTGTTTTCATCTTATTAATGATGAGAAACAATATAAAACTTCAGATTCAACTGGTAGGCATTACTAGCCTTTAAAAAACATCGCGCACCGTTATTCGTCCTCTGTGTGGTCTGGTACCCGCGCCATGTCTTTAATGCCAGTAATGACTACCAATTGAATGTCGTTTCTCTCGTTTTATGTCGTTTTTTCATTATTTATAACAATGAATTAATGAAAAATTAATGAAAAAATCCACATCTTGATCATTGTTGATGAATAATGCTTAGATACCAATGACAGTGTGCTTCAGTGACTAAACTCACCTCATTATCATCCTTACTCTTGCGTTACTGGTTTGTACAGTGCAAAAAATGAAATTAGCAACTTTTAAAAATCGACCTCGAGGGTTTTAAAAGTTCATAACTTCAATGTTTCTCAGTCAATTGTCAAAAATAAGGTGTCAAATAAAAGCTGAAATCTCAGCGCTTGTACACAAATTCTTAAAATTACGTTTGCGAGTACCGTATTGGCACACGAGCCATTAATTCGAGGCGAGGCGATACTTTTTTGGGAGTCTTTAGCAATAATATGCTATATTCATGAATTCAACCATAGATCTAATATCCAATATGGTGCTACAGATATCGTGGTTCACCCGTTATTCAGAAGACCCGCTATTCAGAAGGCCCGTTATTCAGAATATTTTCTCTGAATAGCGGACCTTCTGAATAATGGGTAGTTAAGCGCCGATTGGCCCATTATTCAGAAGGCCCGCTATTTATAAGGCCCGCTATTCGGAAGTTCCGTAAGTCAGAAGGCCCTCTATTCAGAATTTCTACATTCTGAACAGCGGGCCAATATCAAAATTCTGAATAGCGTGCCTTCTATTAAGAGCGTCTTCTGAGTAAACAGAAACACTCAATACTCAGAATACCCGTTACACAGAATCAAAATCCCTTTTTGAAATAATTACAAAAGTAACCCGCCAGTCAGAAAATTCTGAATAGCGGGCTTCTAGATATAGGTCCTTCTGAATAACGGACTGTACCCACAGATATCGACCTTGAACAAAAAGTCAATGACACCGACAGGCAATGAACATTGTATAAACAAACTCTTATCTTACAGGTTGAAAGAAGAAATGGAATAACATTCAATATTTAATGGTGTTTTTATCTACTAATATACATGTATCAAAGCTATCATGTTTACAGATATACACTATCATTTTAATAGTGCTTCTGTGCGGTTATCTGAGTGAATTGTGAGTTAACCTGTGTGTCAACTTGGAAGAATTATTATTAGTTAACGTTGACATGTCTATATAGGTATACTGACAATATTTTAAACATGAACTGTCTACATAATTCTATAGGTTTGAGAGCCATAAAGCCGTTTTTGCACGGGCAACAATCTCTAAAAACAATTAAACTAATTACTCAGCGTCTTTCCAGGTGAATGATCTTATATATGCACATGTGTAATAGATCATTCATCTTTAGCATATGAAACCTTCTGATTGTTGCCCGTGTAGGTCTTGTGGCTCTCATTTCTCGAATTAAAATGATAGGTTCAAAGTAAACACAGATGCGTACTCTAATTCATCATTTTATTAAAAGGTTTTTTCACCCAGTAATAGTAATAGCACACTGACTGATAGCGTTAACCTGTTGGCATTTTATTCGACAATACAGTACTTGAGTGGTGATGTATAAACTACAGATTGATAGAAATACCAAGCTCAAAAGCAATAACAACACTGAAAGCCAAAAGGGAGTCAAGGTTACTCCCCAAAGGGAGTCCAGCAAGTTGTCTCTATGTCAGTATTGACACCATTTGGGGAGTCACTTATATCATGACTCTCCAAAGGAGTCAATACTTAGGAGTCAGCTCGACTCTTTTTCCAGAGTCCAGCATCAATGTCTCTCATGGGGAGTCACGTTGACTCTCATGAGAGTCATCGTGACTCCTCATGAGAGTCAACGTGACTCCTCGTGAGAGTCAACGTGACTCTTCGTGAGAGTCAACGTGACTCCCAATGAGAGTCATGTATGCTGGACTCCCTTTTAAGAGTCACTTGACTCCCTTTGGGCTTTCAGTGAAGTCAATAAACAGTATTGCTTAACTTTTACAATGACAAATATTTGCAATGCATCCAGTATACTTTTTCTATCTCTAAGGATGTAAAACTTCCAAATTTAACTATAAAAAATGGGGGGGGGGGGGATCTTAGTGAAACCGAGAAGATTATTTTTAATTTTTCATATCACAATAATATTTAATGACCTTTTAGATAACACGCAGTTATGTAATTATATTTAAAAAAAAATGCTCAGCACGGCGATTTAATTCAATTTAACTCAATATTATTTGAGTTTCTTGCGCTTCAAAATGAATTTTGGATTATTTACCAACTTCTAATCTGGTCCAACTTTCTTGAACAAATTGAACATCTGTAATCTTGTTTGCCTTGATAATGATAGGTTGTAAATCTTAACAATCATCAATGTAAATGATATCATTAAATACATAAATCCTCTAAACTATTTTTTTCATTATAGACACATTGTCTGCGGTCAAAGTTTAGAGTAATCTAAGCCAGGCCCGTAGCCAGGTATTTGTCAAGGGGGGTGCGGATTTTCAAAAAGTGGACCTTTTGGAGGAAAAAATTCCGTTTTGGTCGCCCCAAAACTAATTTAAGTGGTTTTCAGAAAGTGACAAGCAAAAAAAAAAAAAAAGGTTTTCAGTTGATTTTTTAGCATTTTGTTTAGTATTTTAGTACAAAACGACCTTATATCTACGTGTTTTGGTGCTTTATGTGCTCTTTTGGTGGGTATTTAGGGATTTTTTGTGGACCTTTTTTGTACATTGTCAAATTTGGGGGTGCGATGCCCCCACCGCACACCCCCTCCCCCTGGCTACAGGCTTGATCTAAGAAACTTGGTCCCAGAATCTAAGTACGTACCTAACATAAGTAATATTTCAATTTCTCCCAAAACTACTGTTCAGCAATTTTTAAAATATATAATAGCACACATATAGTACATACCGATATATATATACAAATGGTTTTGAAATACTGTATATTTTGTAAGAATATGACAGCTCAAGGAAATTGTGACTGTCCAAATCACCGACGAGTTGTTAAGTCGCCAAATAATATTTTATGCTACAGATGGAAATAAATATTCAGAGGTCATATTTCAAAAACCGACAGACGGGTGCGTCGTGTTTAAATCTTTTTATCAATCATACGTAGTTATCTCAAGACTGATATATATGCTAACCCTTTCACAAAACGTTTGTTTGTTTTATCCAGTACACACATGTAAACGAACATAAAGTAGTCCATTGAGAGAATTAAGGGTTATAATGTTGTATAGGCTAGTACTCACAAAATGGGTAATAGCCGGGGTAATAGCTTTTATTCCATGAATAACGTTTTAGTTATATCATTGATGATCTCATTTGGAATTCACAAACGAAAACAAAAAGTTACTCCATGGAATACCTTATTCCGGTGTAGCAGGAATGTAAGTCCCCCGTTCTTATTGTTGCACAGTAAAGTATAGACTAACAACTCTCATGCAATATCAGTTTCATGCTTTATTCCGTTATGGTCTATGGAAGGCGGACTAACATTTCAGGGGAACTACAATTATTACTTTCACACCGGGAATAAATCCATTCCTTCAAGTCAATCTTGAAACAGAGATAGTCTATTGTAGTATGTTGGATATTATAACGTCAGATATAAGTAGTCCATGGAATAACTTTTTGTTTTCGTTTGTGAATTCCAAATGAGATCATCAATGAAATAACATTCGTCACCAGTCATTTACAGGTAATAAACTGGTAATTAACCCTTTAACCCCTAAGAACTACGTAGCAGTCATTTGTGGCACGACTTTGCCCCACAACAACCTTTACTTCACTTTTGGATAAAGAATATTATTTATTTGGATAGTTTGTAATCCTTTTTACCCATTTTTAATGGTGAACATGATCAGACACTGATTATACAGCTCATTTGTAGTGGACGGTCACAATTATCCAAATAGACACTGATACATGGTTTTATCAACTAAATAATTATCAAAACTATTTTAAACTTGATAACCAATAGAAGAGAACACATTTTTAATTTAAGGAGTTAATTTTACATGAAGATTAAACGGATTCGTGCCAAAATTATTACAGATAAGACGTACATAAGTCACATTTTGACGACTATAGGTATTGGCAGGTTGGAAAATATTTTAGCAAGATTTTGCCCCTCATTCCTTCAACCAGTTGGAGTTACGAAGAGGTTGAATATGGGTTAAAGTTTCAAAAACATTCTCCAAATAACTTTACATGTATATACCGTAATTTCCGTCCATTAACCCGCGGGTTATCTCACGTTTTTCATATTTTTCTCTCATCGAATGGCAATTTCACTCATCGAATGAAAAAAATTGTGCTCTCACCCAATGACCCCTCATTGTTAGACCAATAAGACCTCATATTGTTGTATTTTTCTCTCACCGGATGCCAAAATTCATGCCGCACGCCAAATGACCCCTCATTTTTGAGCCTGTGCTCTCACCGAATGCCCCAGCCTGTCTGAGCGCGGGCCTTATACCCGTATCGGGCTATTACGGTACCATGTTACGTATGTACTTCTTATATTTACACACTGTTCTTTTTTAGAAAATGAGAATATTTTACTGTGTCATGGAAGGCATACTATAGTTTGTACCAAAATTGTACGTCTAGGAATAGAATATATACACAACAACTTTATCAAATTTGCAACTAGAATATACCCGCTTAATATATACGCTTTTAAGTTATTTTTGTATATCGATCTACTTAACAAAATAAATGATATTTAGTGTGTGCATAGTATGCAAAAAACACGTTAAACACGTACTTAAATTGAGCAACTATTACCAAAAGCTTACACTTATTGATAAACACATGCGTCCACTTCCTGAATAGGCCTTTATAAAAATATAACTATTCTTGATTTGTAGACCTTCAAAATTTCAAAATATTGATACATTTATAACATGAATATATAAGGCTTAAAATTCGTAATATACATTTAAAACTTGTTTATATTGACGACGTCCAAGTAATATCACCTTTATACATAAAATGGTAAAATATCGTTTTAACATAAATAAAATATATTGCACATAGTATAGTCTCTAGAATAAACCGTTTTAGTTTTCGACCTTGCACATAATATCTTCATAAGTTTTTGAGCATATAAGTAGCTCTTTGTGAAGAAAAATGTGTGAAAATGAATCCTATTTAAATGGATCTAGATTTTACATTACTCAATCCACTGAAACAAATTTATTAATGGATCCCCAGATGAGCATGCTATAGTGTCATGATGACACCTCCGTGGTGTTAGTTTGACACATTCGAGGCGTTACATTAACACTTTTACGGTGTAAATTCACCTCCTTGACACATTCATGGTGTCACGTTGATACCTTTTTTGGTATCAATTCGAATTGAAAGCATTAAGTGCTCGTATAAGACTTTATTTTACAAGCTGTATAATAACATCTTGCACGTGTTATTTCGAAAACTTAACACCTTGAAAGTGTCCAAAATACATCAAATGGGTGTCAAAATAACGCTATAGAATGCTCAAGCTCACAAATTGACGCCATAGCATGCTCATCTGAGGACCCATTAATGACACCTTTTTCAGTAAATGACAAAAAAATACGAATATTATTCGTATTTTTTTTAAAGACAAAAATACACCAATTTATACAGTAATAATATTTCTACATTTATTGTAGATGTAGAAGTACATGTAACATTTATTATAATATTTTGAAATCCGTAACAAATATCTATTAATTTTTGATGATTATCAAAGTAATCACGTCACACATTTCATTTTGTTTTTGGTTTCTTATATTTTTTTCGCAACCGTGATTCATTTTTTCAGCTGTCTTTCTATCAAGATTTACCCTTCATAATCCACTTCTGATAAAGAAACAGATTATAATTTTTAAATGTTCGATTGATATTCTATACGACAAAAAATTCGTTTTACAAGTTAAAATTATTTAACCTTTGAAATTAACTATAGGTTTTTAATAGTATAAATTCGTATATTATAATTTAGAAAAACAGCGTGTGTTCTTGAGAACAACATTCTTCACTTTACCAAACATGTCGACAAAATCCATCATCATTTAAGAAAGATTTGCCATTATGATGAAAAATTACACTTAAGGTCTACTTCTACTATGTTCGGAAATGTTAAAGGCATCGCTTAACGAAAATAGCAAAAAGGACCCTAATGTAAAGGCAAAGTCTTTGTTAGAGTTATTGGTAAGTGTCAACAGTACACACCGGGATCGTTACACCAAGGTACATTAGCCTATCCCCAAAAATGGTTACATGTAGAAACATCGTTTGCAAAAAGTATATTAGTTGGTGAATTCAAACTCAGCATGACTTCTGATACATACCTCCGCTAGATGTTCGCAAAATTTAAATATCACAGCATTATTATTGTTTGAGTTATCAACAAAGATAGATACCTATGTTTGACACGTATTTTTTCAAAATTCAACAAAATCGGAAGTATGTTCGTTTGATGTAATTTTAACCCTCGTTCAACTCCATGTGAATTTGAAATTGACACACACAAACTTAGGTTGTTGTATACCATAGTATAGGGTAGTGTTTCTTCTTCCCATTGCTACCAAAATCATAAAAATTTGACAAGCTGTTACGTTATGATGACGTCATAAATTACTACAGGTCTGAAAATGATGTAGAAATCTGATTTGAGGCAAAAATGGCCACCGATTCAAAATTTTGCTATTTATGTTATTTCTAAATGCCGATCGGACATTTGCTACTAAATAGAGAAAATTTAAATTTACACATGTCCTGTAAGTTTAAGATTATTTTTTTCAAAATTCACACAAGTAAGCAGTTTAAACAATTAAAGAATTAATGTCACCCATGAAAATTTGATTGTGCTTTATGCGTATTCATCAACTTTCGCGCCACAACTTGATTGACAGTTTCAATGTAAACAACTCATTCTGGAATGCATGGAATGTAGGTATCCCTAATTTGCATAATAGATATACTGAAAGAGAGTTTAATTATAATTCATTAAAATTGTATCAAATTTGGTTTAATATATAATCTGATCATAATCATTTAGAAAAATATGCACTTTAAAATACAGTATCACAAAACGTGTATGCTTATTATTTTGTTGAATTTTGAACAAATACGTTTCTGACATAGGTATCTACCTTTGTTGATAACTCAACATTGAATAACGCTGTGATATCAAGAAGATATTGAGGGGCGATGAAGGGTCATTTTGTGCTTTGTTTCCAAGCATTCTCTTGGCTCAGTCAAGCGCGACTAAGACATTTAATCCCCTGCTTATCACTCTACTGCAGATAAACATTCCATATGACCACTCAACTTGAGTAGAGAAGTGAATTTGAACTAGGCGGGGTCAAATCAAATTGGACCTAAATATCACGTTTTTGACCAATTTTCGTTGTTTCCACCTTACCAGTACATGAGAAAATTGATCACATTCGGAGTTCCATTTCACACCCAACAAGAATACCTATCAAATCTGATCAAAAGCAACATAAGTTTTCAGATATTTTCATCATAAATTGACTTTTACATAAAAAAGTGGTAAAAATATTTTTATTCCAACTATATGAGCAACCGTGTACTATTGCACTCTCAGGCATTCAATATTTGTATAATAATAATAGAAACTATTTTTTATTGATAAACACTTCAATTTAGTGAATATTTTTCAAGTTACATTTTGGAGGTCACGAAATCGAAATAATTTGGTTTTGTAATACTTTCGTTGTCGGGCTGGTCATTTTGGAAGTTTCATTTTCATTTAAAAAGAATGAAACCGACTATTGGGCATTTATTTATTTATTTTTTAGTAGATTGATATTCAAATAAATTTGATTACATTTATATTGCTGCTTAAAGATTGGTATTTGAAATGAGATAGGAAATTTAATGGATTTGAAGCTTTTGTCTTTGTTTGAGTAAAAAATTGGTCATTCTTTAAATATGTAATATTACTGATAAAATTGACATCATGGATAGCAAATATATGATAATATTATTAGAGTACGGTATTTCAAATAGGACCAAACGTTTTGGGATTTTAAACTTTTGTTAGTATTTTTAATATAAATTCGTCATACGAAGAACATTACTGGTTCCAAAATTGTATTTGACAACAAAGCATTGTGTATTTTGCTATAGGTGCTTAAACTTTGCTAAAAAACGTCACAAATATATAAAGATTGGATCACATGTCCTGTCGGTCATTTGTCAGTTTTTATGGTCCGGTGGTAGTCGTTCAAATTAAATCAAAACAAGTCAAATTTTAATGGTCATAACGTAGTAGAACATGTCTTCATTTTTATCAAGATTATAAGTCATTTTCAAGTGTGTGTTTTGTTAACTTAATGACGAGATTTATTACTTCGATTGTTTCATACGCATTTATTCCTTAACTCGTGTCTTTACAACGTATTTTTTGTAACGTTTGTTATGAAGGGGGTGGTTAAGTTACGACCCCCTATGAAATAGAAATTTTTAGCGCTAAAAGTTGCTTTGCTTTATACCATAGTACAGGGTAGGATCTCTTCTATCCATTGATACCAAAATCATGAAAATCGGCAAGGGCGTTACGTAATTATGACGTCATAAGTACTTTCGAGTCGGAAAAATCACAATTTTGGGCAAAAATGACCAGCAAATCGAAATTGTGCTGTAAAAGTTCTAAATATCGGAATTTTGCCGGGTTTTTAAAGAAGGGAAATGGTGTTTCTAATATATTCTGTAAGTTTTAGGTGAATACTATGCAGATATTTTTCAAAATGGAGACTTAAAATTGTCTCAGGTGGCAACCACCCCCTACCTTCCAACTTCGACGAGGCACCCTGACCCCCCTGAAGGTGGTACCTACGATTTTTTTCGCTAAAATGACCGCAAAGGATAAACGTACAATATCCAAAAAAACCTAGGTCATATTCGTTTGCGTTTTTATGCGACAGGGAATCATCCGTTGGGGTGGGGTGGGGGTTGTAACCACCCCTCCCTTTTTAAGACAAGGGTTAATCAAACACAGTAGAAGTATAATTGACGTATTTGACCTAAATATATTTACCTAATAAAAATATTCCTTAAAATATAAAAGAAAATAAGCCCAGTGTGACAAGCGTTACAGCCAGCTATTATATACCTAAAAGAGCACTGTATCTTATTGAACATTATTTTACAAATAAAAAACAACCAGCTTTTTGTCTTTTGGTCCCGCAAGACGGGTAAATCAAACAAGAAAAAGAGTATCAATCAAAAAGTTCAATTTTAGTTCTTAAGTCAAAGTTTTTGTTGTATAACTTTTTGTTGTATAACTTATATTCCGGAACTTTACTCTGTTGTTATAATTAGCTTACTATTGATATCGCCACATTCTGTTACGTACACATGTACTTTAAATACATTCAACATCTCTTATTTTTATTAACCGATTTAAAACAAACAATACTTGCAGAGTGCTTCATTTCCCATTCAAATATTTTTTCCATATACACGAAGGACTTACATGTTATCACAATAAACTTAAATAAATTTAAATCAGAATGATGCAAGACGATTAAATATCAACATATGAGATTTTTCAATATACTCAGTATTGAGACGTAAAATTTGTTCAGGAAATTTAAACTTTTCGATATAATATTTAAAAGCATCATCATTGCATTATATTTTGGCATCTGCGAGAGTGATTTCCAAACACTTACTTTCACTAGCTAATATCAGAGAAATTGTAAGAACCATCTACACTGGTTTAGAAAATTTTATGATTGCCAGAAGACCAATTAGATGGCTTTATAGTAGAGTCATTTCCTGTGATTTCGGACCATTTTTTTGCTTTCACAAGTTTAGATTCATCGAGAACATGTAATGATTTAAAATAGGTGTTTTTTTTTATTTTCGAGGTTAAATCATAAATTATGATATTCTATTGTGTGTTTTAATGTTTCGAAATGTCGGTACTGGCGGCCACGTTTTAGTAAAGATCATTTTAGTGAGGTGTATGAAAATTTCCCTTTACCAAATCCAATGAGAAACTCGTTTTTTAACCGTTTTTAACAAAACACATATTAAAGCACTAGTTGTCAGTTCTCTTATGGATAAATTCAAGCTTTTTTGGAACCACTGTCGGATAACCATGTCAAAACAAATTTAATGAAACCATAACATTATGAAAACGTTCAAGTTAATATCCAACGATCTTTATTCAAAGATTCGTCGAATCAATACTATGGCAATGAATCCGGTATTCAAAAACCAATAAATTGATACATGGTCAAAGTTCAACGTTACTTACAGTACAATATTACAACTATTTCAATTGCTTAAATTAATTCATATATACAGTTTGGAATACACATTTAACCGATGGGAAACTATCGCAAAATACCGCTTTGTACTTAAATAATTTTACACTATAAATACACACACTTGTTACAAAGTTGGTGTAAAGCAATATTCTAAAGATTATTACTGATCTATGCACAATTCTTTAAACAAAGCCATTATACCTTTCTCGGGACAGAAGATTTATTTATGTATGAAGAGAAGTCCAATTTTGTACTACTTTGAAAATGTATAGCATTGATTAGATCAGTGTCTTTTTATACTTAATTTTCTCAGAAACACTTATATAAAAATAACCACGACTTTATAGGTTTCAAGGAGTTTTAGATCGCTTTGAAAGCAAACGCAATTTTTGGCGATTTGTTTTTCACTTGCAACAATAACATATATTCAAAGCGAATTTAAAAAAACCCAACATATTGATCAGATACAAAGCCAAATTGAGTTATGTACTTCTTTTAAAGACATTAAAGGATAATAGAAATCCTGTTTGGTGATTTTGTCTAGTGTCATATATTTTTGATAAGAAATAGGCAATTCAATTCCCATTTCGTCCAATCGTAACATCTTTCAAATCCTATCAATACTTTAAAAAGTTTTTTAGAGTTGACATACAAAAAATAGAGTATTGCATTTACACCTACTTCAATATACAATATTTGCATTCTAAGTTTGGTCTTCCTATGATATTTTACTCTTTAAAAACTACTCAACTTTCTTGTAATTTCTTATATTTACTTTTAACACTTTTAATTAACAAAAATAGTAATGAAACTACTACTGAGAGACAAGCAGCGAGGTAGAAGGAATTGACCGCTCCCAAGACGTCCATTAATACTCCGCCTAGAATACTTCCTAGACCAAACCCAAGACAGTAGTACGCCGTCATGAAAGAGCCTTGCAATGAACTGGAATACTTCACTAACGTTTCATCATCAAATATAGCGCCCAAAATGTACTCAACGATTGCTGCGCTTACACCTGTGAAAAGAACAAGGTCATCAATGGTAAGTTGTTATATTTTATGTCTTTATTGCTGCTATTTTAATCTCACACACTTTTATACTCAGTGTCAAAAAAGGGAAGATTTCTTCGTGATCCTTTAAAGTCATTTTCTTTCTATATACATTAATTGTACATTCATCAAGTTACATGTACTTTTCATTGGCTAATGTGATTGTCAAATATTCATGCATGTGTTCATGTTATTTTACATAAAAGAAAAATACTTTTCTTTAAAATTTACAAGCAAATTGACGATTTCCGAGGGCGTACTAGATGACATAATAGTGACATTATTACTTATTATTTCTCAAATAAAGGTTCCTACGTGATGGTAGATAATATACTGAGAGGTTTAAACAGGCGTACAGCACAAGCAAACATACCTTTTTGAATTTTCGACATGTA
>JXSR01S017362.1:4553-20887 GCA_000969725.1 Ophiothrix spiculata
ACCATATATAACAACAAGATGCGAAATATACTTTCATTTATTTGTACAGGAATCAGAAGAAGGTCCATTATGGGAAGATCCTGGCGGTGAATGGAATTTTACATGTGAAATAACAAATCCAAAGAAGGAGAGTAAACTGAAAGGCATGAAGAGCTTCATTGCATATCAACTCACACCCTCTGTAAGTCTCACTTGTTTGATATCAATTTGGCCTTTATTTAACTTTCTAAAGCTGAATTTATACTGGAGACACACCTTTCTTTTGTAAGCTTATGCGTTGACTCTTGCAGTAGTCCCCGTCAGTGAAAATTGAACTCTGTTTTAATTTGCTGGAATTGGTACATTTTGTGTTGTATTTTGATATTGATCAAATGCAAGATCCAAAAATGGTTACATGTCCATATGCCCTTATGTATTTTGTGTTTCATGTATGAATTCAGCGTAACTTTTTTGAGGATACACTGCATGGAAAAGACTTGGTAACTTTTAGGCTGGTTAGGAACATCGTGTCACTTGTGTCTTGTGTACCTGCAGCAAGCGAAGAAGTAATGGCTATAGGCAAAATAAAAAATTGTTGGACAATTTCAACAAAAATCCATGGTAGAGGTTGCATTCACAAATAGTGGGCCCTGTACTCTGGATTTTTGTTTATATTGTCCAATAAATTGTTTTTTGGCCTATAGTCAAAGTCATCACATGGCAGTAGTACTCAGTTCCTATTTTTCATTGATGGATTGTCGTATATATAATTAAGATGTTTGCAACACATCGCTATTTCTGAAAGAAGGGGTTATCAATATATGATCTAGACACAAAAATTTCTGTTCACACCATTTATGATGCGTTCTGAATTTGTTGTTACGCGTAGCTTTACGTTTACCATTGTACGTTCTTTCCAGGGAACCATGATTAGGGCATGTATAGGCAAAACAAAAATTTATTGGGCAATGTAAACAAAAATCCATGCAGGGGTTGCATTAATAAACAACTGGGTCCTGCACTCTGGATTTTTGTTTAAACTGTCCAATAAATTATTGTTCAGCCTATAATAGACCCGTATATTCACACATTTTTTCAAGGAATCCTGGGTTAGTCATTGGAATATAAATAGTCCACAGTCCAGGATTTAGTTGGAATGATAATTTGTCTATTGAATAATTATATTCTTAATTTGTAAATTAAAAAAGGATGTTATTACTAGATTAATTAATTTTAAGGACACGCATCACTAAATAGGCTTTTGGCCTGTACAGAGCAATGCAAAAGCAAGTGTTTGGTTGCCCTCTCTAAATTAGAAGCTTCAAAAATGGCGGGAACTAGGTTTTTTGATCAAATTTCTTTTGAATCATGTTTTTTGGGTCAAATGTAGTCAGGCTGGTTAAAGATTACTATAATTTTGCTGTTTTTATAAAATTTGAGGGCAGATTTTGTAGCGATTTAGAAAAAATGAAATTTTGAGCATATCCAATGTTCGAGGCGACCTAGCAAAAAATTATCACGGTTACCCTATTTTTTCATTTTGTGGGCTCTTCTAGATTATAATCTCAAAATAAATCCAAGAGTTGAAGCAACCAGTCGCTTTATATTTAAGTTATTCCTGGAATAAAGTGATTTTCCTCTTGTGAATATGGGCTGTATAGATTATGGTAGACGTTGATTGATTTACATACACCATTATTTAAATGAGCTGTACAGCAGTCTGTAACTTTGAGAAGCACAAGTTGGCATTTGCTGCAGGTACATCACATGACCAAGCAGCATGAGACTTGGAAACCAGCAGAAGAGGTTCTTGATCTTGTTTGGATCATTTTGTTACCAAAACCCGTTTCCTTTTTAGAATGTTGTTATATTTCTTGTCTTGCATGCTATATTCTTTATTTCGTAAGGCATTTTTGTATAACATGTTCTACAGTTTTTCATGTTGTGGTATTTG
Source organism: Ophiothrix spiculata (assembly GCA_000969725.1). NCBI lineage: Eukaryota > Metazoa > Echinodermata > Ophiuroidea > Amphilepidida > Ophiotrichidae > Ophiothrix > Ophiothrix spiculata. Next base: position 6,487 of record JXSR01S017362.1, read on the forward strand.
TATACGTAGGCACAATACAAATTTATTGGACAATTTAAACAAAAATCCATGCAGGGCTTGCATTTACAAACAATGGGGCCCTGTACTTGTGATTTTTGTTCGCACTATCCAATAAATTATTGTTTGGCCTATAACGTTGATGCACCCATGACTTAATCTACATTGCAGTTGTGAATTTTTGCACAATTTAACCCTTTCACTCCTGAATTTCTTTTTCACAAAATGCTCTTTTTGGATGGAAAGCCACTCAGAGCGCCGTGCAGGGTATACACTTATGATAGCTGTAAATCATCAGGATTATTCTTTTTGACAAAATTAATGGTGATACTAGATACCTCTTTGTATCAGGCAGTTACAGGCCGATTTTCTTCGCTTTTTTTTTACAGATATTTTTATAGGTTACACTGGAAATTAATTCGGGCCAATCATGTACGCTTTTGCGAGCCGCTTCACAGTGGCTTTCCAGAGTGAAAGAGTTAACATAAATTATGTACAAACATTGTGAAGCACCATTTTAGACTATTGTGATGTTGTTGAATTAATGTAATTTGCTTTGACATGCGGTTTAACAAGTGCACCATGTTACATTGCTAATGTGGATTGACTGCACTATAAGGAAAGGCAATAATTTCTTGGACAATATAAACAAAAACTCATGGTAGGGGTTGCATTTACAAACAATGGGGCCCTGCACTCTGGATTTCTGTTTATGCAGTCCAATAAATTATTATTTGGCCTATAGACATAACACCAGTAGCAATGAGTGATCTCGTTATGTGCTTCATAGCATTAAATTTACCTCTTATTTTGCTTGAAATATTCAGCACTCAAGAAATAAGTTTAGTGGGATAGCAAAAAATCTTCGTTGGGTCAGGCCATTCCAGCTTTAAAGCATTTTCCTATATGGGTTGAATACTTCCCAAGTTGGGTCAGTATGATCATTTTGCATTCCTAAAGTCATGGGCAAATCACAAATATCTGCACATGTTTGGGAAAAATAAAATGTTTCTCTTCAATATTCAAGAAGATACATCTAACGTAGAAATCTAGACCAAAAATGAGACACTGCTGCATTTTAACAGTTTTTTAGATGCTTTGGGTCAACCGGTATATCACATAATGGTGTTGTAATTGTGTCTTCTCTCAGTTGCGTAGCCAGGGGTGGGCAAGGTGGGTGATTTGCCCACCTCTGAATTTTTTTTGAGAAATTTTGAAGACCTTTACTGGGAGAAAAATAAAGGGGGCAGGAAATTGCCGTTTCCCATAAATTTACGATAATTAGAGCTGAAAATTGCTAAAAATTAGGCGTTTTTTCTTGAAAAACCCAGCCGAGTCAGCCCCTTGGAACCCCTGTAAAGTCGCTCGATAAAATCCATTGGAGAAATCTTGGGTGGTTTGCTGGGTAGTTTGCCCACCCTTGGCCTGGCTACGTCACTGTGACTTCTCTTCTGCTATCAGTGGGCACCTATTAGTGGTGTAGACTCTTGTATGTTCAGCAGGGACATATTCAAACACATGTAGGGAGTCTCGAATTTAGGTAATGTGTGAATAGCACATGGAACTTTCTACTTAACACTTAAACAGAGATTGTCATTTGCAATGCCCGGAATTGGGATTTATTAAATTTTAAAGTAGGCCCAAATATTCAAAGGCTTATTAATCATTATAAACATGTTCCCTATAAAACATGCCCCTGAGGCACATTTATACCTTCGAAGTTGTAGATAAACAGCTGGTGAATCCACAGCCTTAGAAGTCCTCATTCAGTTTATTTAGAAAAAAAAATGCCCGGCCCAAAATTTTGATTTTCTGATTTGAGGGCAACACAACAAGTTATTTATTTGGCCTAAATGTTCTGCTACATTGTAGGAATGTATAAAGTGATACATCATGCCCCACATCCAGAATAACTACAAAAATAAATACATTTATCAACAAGGAATATTCGCAAAATTTGACGTTACATCAGATACAAATTAAATATCTTAGTGAAAGGAAAAGCCTAATTCAAACTTCAATCATCCAGAAATCAAAAAATCTAATTAATCAAAATGCACTGCTAGAAATGTACAAGATAAATTTGACATGTCATCCAAAACAAGCTGAGCACCGTGAGGAAAGGAAAGCCCAATTCAAGCTTCAATCATGCATAAATCAACATCGGAATCCAAAACGCTGTGCTCGGAAATGTCTGCAAAGATCTATCGTGCCCCTGCCAGACCCGATGTCAGAGTGGGATCCGATGTGAGTCTTGTGACTGTTATGTGTTAAGTAGGTGGTCACTATTAATAGAAATAGGAGGCTATGAAATATGCGACTGTTGATTGTTGCCCGGCAATAATTAGGATCCTTTCCTTCCTTTAGCTCAAATAATTAAGGCGATGTTGGATTCTGCCTATTCAGTTTGATATTGTGACATTTCTAATTAAGATAAACAAAAATCCAATTTGTTTTTTTATTTTTATACATAATAAAGGTGAAAAGGTGAGCATATTATTATTAGAATCCCACATGCCGAAGAATTTTCAGATTGTAATCTTGATTTAGATCTTCATACCTGTCAAGATTTCCAGACTCTGATGCGGATGATAAAAATTTACGAGTAACGTTTACGAACAACTGACATATGAGGCCCGAAAGGTACACCCCAAAAAAATCACGTAGCTTTTGGAAACTGACAAGAAAAAAAAACAGGTATCACAAGCGCACAGACGACTCATAACAATCTAATTTTCAATTTCTCAACAAAATGTAGCGTGAAAACAGTGTGTAAAACATGGTAACAAGACACTTCAGTACATCTTTTTTTTCGGGAGATTTTATTTTCCAAAGCAGAAGGTAACGGGAGATTTTTTTTTTCAAAGCGGGAGAAATGGCTACCCGGTCGGGAGGACTATATAAAAGCGGGAGACTCCCGCCTAAGTATGGATTTTTAAAGTCAAAATTTCAGCAATAACTTTTTTTTTTGTTATTTGATTAAATATTTATTTTTTAGTTATTTGAAGTGGAAATGCTTTTGCAAGTAGTTTGCTGGAAAAACTGGGAATTTGAATAGCAATTAAAATAAATAAATAAACAAACAAAAAATGGATGCACCAGCTGAAAGTTGCATTTACCATGACCTCAATCCACTGCATTTAAAATAATCTCATTTTCAGTAGTTTATTTGCTGTCTAGTTATAAAATACAACCAACTAGTATTTATTGACCAGATTTTTTAACTTTGGGGAAATTGTAGTGCAGAAAACAAACTCATTTAAAGGAGCATGGTCCAATTGGTTCAACTTTGTGAGATTTTGGAATCAAAATATTGCTCATATTTTTCTCATGACACCCCTCTGAAATTTCTCAGCCTAGTTATGTTTCATTTTGGAGATATATGTGAAAATATGTCTTATTATGGTAACCATGATTAATTTCACACAGTAGGGAATAGGAAGCTCCAAAATACAAAATTGGTCATAAAATGAAAACAGTGTCACCATTTCAGCTGAAATTTGGAACTTGAACCTCTTACGTGGCCATCTTTCATATGACACTGAAAACAAAATTTTGAATAAACCAAGCTCCTTTAAACATTAAACTTGACATGAAAACGTGACATGAATGCCAATTTGGCAAGGAAGTAATACAATGAATCCAATAAGCACTTGTCTGTTTTATTTTAAGGGGAAAAGAAAAAGAAATTACCGGTAGTTGACTTTATTTCAAGGTTTATCCACCTACACTAAATATTTCTTATTGTCACCAATTGAAGGCTTCAGGCTATATAAAGGCCTAAAAATAATTGTTTGCTTAGTATAACATAGAAAATTATTTTGATAAGTAAGTGGGGTTTTTTTTATTTGTTGAGAAAAAAACCCACAATTTTATGCTAGTTTGGGTGCTTTTTTCATTAATTATTTTTTCAAAAAGCCCCCAATGCACAAAACTTGAGTACCGTATTCATTCCAATAACCGCCCATGCTCCAATAAGCGCCCACCAAAGTTTCTTGGGTGAAACTTGGTACCAATAAGTTGCACTCAGAGAGTTCTTACCATGCATTTGAGGTGATAAACTCCAACAAAATATATCTTTATGTTCATTTTGTTGATGTTTTGTGGTATTAAGGGCAATTTCTTGCTTTGAAAATGGTTGTGTATACTTAGAATTTATCCCATCAGTTTCAAAAATAGCCGCCCATGCCAAATGACTTTGTTAAGGGCCCAGGGCGGTTATTGGAATGAATACGGTACTTTACTACTTTGATTTTTTTTATTTGTCCTGAAAATTAGGGCAGGTCAGGTAACACGAGTCGAACAATTTTTTAGGCTTAAAAGTGGTTTCATAGTAGCTGACGTTGTGACAGACGACCAAGCATTTGCAATTTTTAGTTGTCGTAATGAAACACGACACATTTGCATATTGCCGCAATGGTCTGTCTCAAGAAAAGTTTATTCCAGCTCAAAACGACGTATCGTTTCCTGGTGCGACAAGGTCGAGTTTGCGCACTTAAAATTTTGATTGCACGCTGGTCATACGACCACCACAACAGACACACTCTGAAACCAGCTTAAGTAAATATACTTCATGTTGACCTATTCTAAAGCAAATCTACCTGTGCATTTTTAAAATCTTAACATTGAACTAAAGTGCAATGGATATCTTTTAAGGGGCCTGTTGAGGCTTATATTTTGACTTTCTTTTTTGGCTTATAAGTCTAAAAATATTAAGTTACAGTAAAGAAAAGTATACATTTCTAGAAAGGAAATTTAACAAGGAATCTGCTTATGCAATTGGTTTGGTTAAAAAATGACTATATTTGGAAAAAAAATAGCAAAAAACAGTGATTTTGCTTAAACATCTTTCGGGCAAAGGAAACAAAAAAAGTTGTTACTGCCATATTATCACATATCATTTTTTGGAAACTGCACAAAATTATCTAGGATCGCATTTTTTATTTTTTCAAATGAAAACCATGTTAAATGTGCCGTTTTCGACATTTATCTGCATCAATTTTGATAGAAACTAATGAATATCTTTGATTTTAGGACCTTAAATTAAAAAATGAGAAACGCGATCCTAGATTTTGATATACTGTACATAATGGTTAAAAAAGCTTTCCTTGTACTTTTTAGTTACGTTTCCCAAAAAACCGCAGTACTTGTTGCCGCGCAAAAAGGCACGCACTTCAAAACACGCAACCTAAACGCAAAATATAGGACTCGTTTCTATGCCCGTACTTTCCCGCCAACAGCCACATGTTGGTTTTTTTACTGTAAAATGTCAAAATAATCTTTTAATTTTACCTATAGATAAGTTTAAAAGTTTTGTTTTGTAGTATTTTATTGTCTGTAATAAAAGGTAACATGCTGAAGTATCAGAAAATGCAGAAAAACTAAATTCTGCTTTAGAACAAACGGCCGGGATTAACAGGCCCCTTAAGGGTCTGTTTATTATGTAATACTGTGGTAAACATTGCGATAAGTAATGATTTAACTTTTTTTGACCCCATGCACCTTTCAAGATTCAACATTTTCTTTTCAACCTCCCTGTTAATAGGCTTGAAATTATGTAATTATTATAAATTACGTAATTAAGTAATGATTGTTAACAGATGTGAATGAACTGTCCAGAATGCATGTAAATAAGGGGTACATAGTATTTATAAGGTCACCAATTCTCTGTGACTAAAACGAGTCTTTTATTTCTTTTGTAAACTTTGTATAGTTGTACTTGTGTGGGTTTTGTGTCAGGGTGGTGTGGGGTGCACTCAGGTAGATTGGTTGACACATGCAAAGGAAGGTTCTGAAAATACTTCCTACACAAGATGTTGAGGTTTTCTTCTAGTAGAAAAATTTTCCTTTATTTCTTAATGAAATAGTTTCCATAAGGGAGTGTTCATAAAAATACTTTGGTGGGTGGGTGGAGAATTTTGAGTGGGGGGATCATGAAAGTTTTGAACCATCAAATGGTGGGGGTGAAAAAGTTTTGAACCCTGAAAAGGGGGTCATGAAAGTTTGGAACCCTTAAAATTGTTAGGACAATAAGCATTTGATATAACATTGATATGAAGGATTTGAGTTCAGAGAGTGACTCCTAATTTCCCACTTCTATAACATTTGAGCCAAATTTGTTTGTTAAAGGGGGGTGAGAAAAGTTTCAGGCCCATTAAGAGGGGGGTTGAAAAGAAAATTTTGAATCTTGAAAGGTGGGGTCAAAAATTTAAATGACTCAAGACAAAAATTGTCCAACCCCCTACCAACGTATTTGTGAACACTCCCTAAACCCTTCTATGCATTTTTGATAAGGTTTTGATATATGCTCAATACAATACTCCTTTCTCTTGAAATCAGTATGGTTAGACCCTTAAACATGTCACTCATGAAAAGGAAAGTTAATATTTTTTTCCTTTTTTCACATATTTGTATGCTAATACTGATGAGTGCTCCCCCCCCCCTTGTGTTGTGTTCACATCTATAATTGTATTGTATGACTAACATGGATTTAAAATGGGATTGAACATAAAGTCAAACTGTCTAACCACAAATAACCCATGCTTAGTTTTGAATAGCAAGGGTATTGAAACTCAACAAATTTTGGCAAATATTTGTTGAATGGGTTATGAGGTTTAAGCATGTCATTTCAACACACCAACAATGAAGCAACATTGGAAAGCATTGTAAATTTCATGCGCTAAAAAGTTTGTGTGAACTTTCCCCAAATCCTTGTACTAATAACTTTGTTTAATCTGAATAGTTTCATTTCATTTTTGCTCTTCTATTTCCTCATTTGTGAGTTGCTCTGCCAAAATGAGCAGAAAGTCACGAATGAAGAAATTTTAGTAAATGGGTTCTAAAGTAAAGATATGCCGAAAAGGTCATTTTTTGATATAAAACCCATCCATGCATAAGTGTTTAACTATACCTTCAAGTTTCAAAGGTCAATATATGGTTTTGAACATCATATTTAATGAGCAATAAAGTGGCCTACTTGTACTATGCATCTCCTCTGAAATTTTCAGATTAGGGTTTAAGGTCAAATTTTAGTATGTCAATGGTAAAAATGAAATGAAACAGTAATAATAAGTGCAAGAAAGTCATATCTGCAATAGCTGCCATTTGTCATTAATTTGCATTGCACTGTAGAATGTCTCATCCTGGGTCAGTAGCTCTTGAAATGGTTCTTCAAGTGATTTCAATAGCCACTGAAATAAATACAACACATGGCAGCCATTGCAGACACAACTTTCTTGCGCTCACATGACAAATTCTGCACATATCCTAACCCTTCCCAAATAATATGCATGCTTTTTGTTTTCTTATTCTTCTATTATGTGTCTTGGCTACTCTTTTGCATGCTTGGTGGTTTGTGTCTGTCTTGACCTTTAACCTTTCACCTCTGATGACCTCCCTCACATGACATGGTCACATGACTGCATGGTCACAGTTTGTAAGTATCTTTAACAATCTATCTCACTATAAACCAAAGCTTACCGCTTTCTGCAGGAGAGGAATTCTAAAAACTTGGAAAATTCATTTTATACTAGTTTTAACTTTTTTCGTGCAAGCTTATATATACTCCTGAAATCTGGAAGTACAAATCCAAGTTGCCATGTTGAAGCCTCCATTCAGTTGTGCATCAAGCACTGTGATTTACAGCATAGAGGCGCATTTTGAAACATACATGAGAATGCTGCACAATTTTAAACACAGTTTGATTTGTATTTCTATATTGATGGACTATAGACATACCCTATCTATATAGTATAGGCAAGTTGGTAAGATGTATTGACTGCTTAAATGTTACTTTTGCTAAATACTCGCCAAAATAATCCCTGTGATGAAAGCAAAATCAATGGTAACAGCTTGAATGCCGTATAGCTCAAGGAATTTAAAAATGGGAATCTGCACTCGTCACCATTTTGATTTCACAGCTGTGTAAATCCTATGGGACGGAAGCAATCTTTGATTGTCGCTCATGGAGGGTGAGTTATTGTACCTCAGGCATTTTACAGCTCTGCATGCCTCACTTCGAGAGTCTTCACAACGGATTAGCGGGAAAATTTGCGTACTTTGATCAGAGCAAGTGGCAATACACACTACTTGAAATGCAGACACGGTTTGCGCGTGAAACAAAATACACACGCTGTATATGCATCAAGTGAATATTTAAGCAATCTGCCTGGATATCGGGTCATACTCTGAATATATCCGGAGGTACAATAACTCTGCTCCATGAGCGACACAAGATGGCTGCGTATCCCGATTCCCCTATAAAAATTCCTTGGTGTCGCTAGATATGCTTAAGCTAGCAAGACGCATGGTCCAGTGAAATGACACAAATAAAAAGTCCCTTAAAAAGACACCACAAAATGAAAACTCAGAACAACAACAACTTAGTTTCACAAGATATAATTTGATAAGGTAGTTAATGTGTAAATACTAACAATATTTGTTGTCTTGTCTTCAGTGTCATAATATTTCACACAATCTAAACTTACAACAAACCTGTTACTAACGAATGTCTAGCATATTATGAACATTGTTGGTAACTCATATGGGTCGTGTCTAGTGAAGGCTGACACTTGTTCAATGCACCGGACCATTAAGTAGGCAAATGTAATAAAGCTTTGTTTTTTTTCATATTGTATTAATCCGTGGTGCCATCTTGTTTCTTGCAGAATACCGGTATCCGAGTTAGTAGAAGATATAAACACTTTGACTGGTTGTATGAAAGACTGGCAGAGAAATTTACATTGATATGTGTGCCTCAACTACCAGACAAACAAGTCACAGGTAGGGCTTCACAGTCATTGAGAGACTTTAACCCTCGTCCACCTGAGCTATTTTCTACTACATCGTCACCTGGGGGGGGGGGGTTACCAGTGAAAATGAAATTGATGTGCCAAAAGTGTGGTTGTTTCATACCATAGTATAGGGTAGAGTCTCCTCTTTCTATTGATACCAATCGCGTGGTTCCGAAAACCAGTATTTTATTTTGTATTTTACTTAACTCTCAATAACAAATGGTTAAGTAAAACACTAGTGTTTGAATAATCTTTTAAGTTACGAAGACACAATGTGTTTTCATTCATCCAGTAGTAATAAATATAGGATAAGTCTAGAACAGGGAACTTGCGTCGTAACTCTGCAACGTTGCGACCACTACCAATAGTTTTCAACAGGCATTGCCAGGGTTGGTCACTGCCGTTGGTCACTGGGGTTGGTCACAGTGAAAGTAGATGTAATGAAACTTGTTGGTGAAACAAAACACTGTGTGAAGACAGAATTAACCAAAATAGAAGCTCAGTACCAACTTAGTATAGAACTCTGCTGTATATCTTCATATCAGAGACTCCAAATGTACAGTGAACCATATGAGGAACAAGGCCACAAGCGAGGAATTAAGGAAGCCATATGGGAAAGAAATAAGAAGTTGACCCTGAAAAAGAAAAGAGGTATATTTTACTGTCTATCTCACATGTGGGACTTTGTCACTAGCCTATATTTATTTTTGTCAAAAACAGCTGATTTATCAATCAATTATACTATCCAACTCTTCCTCATACTAAAATGTATACGCCCCAGTAAATGATACATGGTAAAGACGCCTTATACGACTGTTACAGAAACTGTAATTTGTGCTTCACGCATGCGCCGTGATTATTCTCAAAGCATGACCCCCAGCGAAGCTTCAACACCTGTTTTGGTTTTCTGCGAGTTGTGGAGATATGACATCGCAGAAAATATACCCATTTCTTGTTTTTAGAATCTTTTTCATGAACTATAAATGGCAGATTTCAAGAGAGAAAACTAATAATAGTTGTGTACAATATTCGAATCGTTTCATAAGGAATATGATTTTTGTAATGAAGTGATGAAAATCCAAGTTTGCTTGTGAGTAATATCTCTATGGAAATACAGCATTAAATGGCATTGCGATTGACAGTCACAATACGTACATTTTCATGCTCTATAAAAACGATCATTTTTTGCAACATATCATTTGAATTAACTGAAGTGAAGGGCCTGATAGTTCATAGAAATGTTTGAATTACCTAAAAAATCATCTGTATAGCAATATAAATTAATGTGGAATTATTTACCCGCTGCTAAAATCGCCGATAAAATTACCACTCGGAAGAATAAATTTCAAAGATGGCTGCATGGTTTTATGAATGAATGACGTCACGATGTCCCAAAACAAGAAAGGACGCCATCTCTTGATGGTATGAAAAATCTCCAGCACAACCCGACGAGGCGCGCGATAAATCGCTCGGACTGGGTGGGTTTTAGGCGCGCGAAGACGCGCGCTCCTTAAAAGACAAAGCCTGAAGTCCCCGTCTAGATTTATTTATATCCTATAATCTTTTTCAAGTTCCAAGGGTATGTGGATGTAAGCTTGATAAAGTTGGGAACTCTTAAACCAGATCTCTAAAAACTGGTTATGGAAACACTCTCCATTAGTTGGAGGGGAGTTAGAACTGGATGGGGAAAAATTGCATTAATAGTTTGAGGGAAATGATAGTTCAAATAAAAACAAATGCATGAAATTTCGTAATCTTGAAATAAAAATTGTTGGAAATCGACACTCTTACCAGTATGGATTTTGAAGACAATTCTACTACAGGTCAAGCAAAAATTCATTGGACAATGTAAACAAAAATACTTGGTTTGGATTGCATTTACAAACAGTAGGGCCCTGCACTCTGGATGCTTGTTTACAATGAAGGTCAGGGCAGGGCAGGGATGGATGGAAAATATGATAGAAGGTCAATGTTAAAATCGCCCATAATTTTATGACAATAAACAAATATACAGGGCGATGTTACATCTGCGAACATTATGGCCTTGCAGAATTTTCATTTACATTGTCCAATAAATTTTTGTCTGGCCCATAATTCCATGTTACCAGGGATTACATTCGTAGGCTTAAAGTTCCAGTGAACTAGTTCCAGTGAACTATCAAACGTCTTTACTTATCTTGTTTTCATTGACATATTTTTGTTGTCCAGGTCGGTATGAAGAATCTTTCATTGAGAAGAGAATGGACGGTTTACAAAGGTGGATGAGCAGGATGACTGCGCATCCCGTTATCAGCCAGTGTGATGCCTTTCAGCATTTCATTTCATGTACAGATGAAAAAGTAAGTCGTTAATAACTAAACAACCAAAGAGTTAGGCTTTACGTCCAAAGACATCTCGATATAGTGCACCTCATGTTTTGCTCATAAACGTGTTTCTTACCACAATACCAAGAGGTCTACATCACTAATCAGATGTTAAAATGAAAGTTACATTCGTTATATATCAGACACAGGCAATCAATTTCATATATTTTAAACCATATAAAAAATATGGCACAAAATGGCAACTGGGAAAAGGGGCAGTATATCGAGATTTTAAAGTAGCTTCATATACATTTGTAATAACAAAACTAAATGGAAAACACCAATGTAAAATTTTAACAAACCACAAATACCCTAATCTTGATCATAAGAACCCCCTCAGCTCCACTTCAAATCCTGATGTGGTGAAAAATTACAATAGTTCTCCTGTTAACTTGTTATATTTTATTCACCAGATCAGCAAGGACTTTCATATTTTGTGTTTCCAAAACAGTAATTTATTCGCCATGTCTGGATTTGAATGGGTTCTTATGATCAAGGTAACATGTTCTTATGATCGAGGTAGCAGGGTAGTCAACAATACTAAAAAACTTTCAAATATAGCACCTTTTTGATGACCTCAAAAAAACGATCTATCTGAACTGCTCGACTATGATGCTTACATACCTCAATAGCTTTGTCTCAACGTCACGTCATGCTTTGTATCTTCTGGTGTTTTGATATTGTACATTGTACATGCAAAAAGTAAAAGCGACAACTAGTATCAAGCAAGGTCGGATGACGTAGGTAAGTGTATAGAGATTTTCGAGATCCAATGATAATAAACAATACATACAATAGTTTACTGGGTGTGTATTCCAGGGTCTTATGAAACTCTTCATACACTAACATGCGTCATCTGACCTTGCTCACTCAGCCAGTACACAGAGATTGTTTTTTCAAGGTAGTCAAATACAGGTTTGTGAGGCGGTATATTTGAAAGCATTTATAAGCATCATTTACTATTTGCGCATAATTTGAATTGTATGTTGTTGTTTTTCACTCAGTTTTGTTATAACAAATGTATAAAAACTAGTTGATTTTTTCTTTTCATGCAACCTTTAAATTGATGAAACCGAATGTCACTCGCGCATGTTACTGTATTGTTATTATTAAATAAACAAACCCAAGAATATTTGGAGGCGATATTCACTCTCACTCAATCTGAAGAGTAGCTAATGTTGTGATATTTGTTAAACAAATGTCACAAATGGACAATCTTAATGCAGACATCGCATATCCACAAGTTGTGACAAACACAAGACATGAGAATCTACACATCGCCGTTTCCAATCAGTAATCAATTGTACTGCAACATTTTGTCTCCTGGTGTCAGAGCATGTACAGAAAAGTATTTAATCCCTTTTTTCTGTATCAGGTTTCTTAACTCTCTACAAAGTGGTCAGGGGGACTCTTAATCACCGTTCATTGTGTAGTGTCCCTGAGCAAGGCACTTAATCCTCATATCATGTGCATTGTGGATTGACAGGATAGCATAGATCTTATTTACAATATTTAATATATTGAGACTTTTAACATTATATTGGTAAATAATCACAATGAAATAATCATAATGAAATATCCAGTTATTTCTTTCGACTCTGTGGCCATCGCATTGTGGAATGAAAGGATTTATGATTTCTTGTAAATTTATCATGTGTAATTTTTCTAGATATTTGAAGTCTGTGTAATTTTTCTAGATATTTGGAGTCTGGGACCCGGCAGGCTTGAATGCTTATTTTCCAGTCCTCCTCCACAATGTCTAATATACAGTTGATTGTACTATTTTTTCTTGATATGTTGTTACTGTTTTTTTGCATATGTGGAAGAAATAAATTCTTATGTGCTTCTCTCCACCCAGGTGTCAAATGGGTACTGGCATTCTTCATTGCTGGGAACTCCCGGGAAGGAGGTGTGGCTATCCTCTCACGGCAAATATAGTCTGGCCCGATTGCTTCGAAAGAGAAATGGGCACTCCAACATGTATAAATACAGGCAGTCCCTTTTACAGTGATCTGTTTATATTTTGTTTTGTTCTCCAACAGCAATGGAAAGTTGGTAAAAGGAAGGCAGAGAAGGATGAGTTAGTAGGTGCCGCATTTTTACAGACATTAACACCACCAGAAAAGTCTTTAGATGTTGTAGAAGTGTAAGTAATCTAGGTGTAATTCATGATTCTTGTGTTATTACAACCTGTTGCTCTTCTATATACCTGTAGAAATTAGTAAAAAGTATGTTATTTCACTTGATTCTATTCATTCGGGTTTTTTTCCAAGTCAACAAGCATTGCAACTTATAAATTTCCATTGGTTACTGTGTTGTTATTATTGATGGGCTAAACTGTAATTAACAAATGGAACAGTGGCGTACCTGCCTTCTTCGGTCAGCGGAGGCAAGCGACATGTTCCTAGGAAAAATGGTCCGGAAAGTGGTGAATTTTAAAAAATCAGCAAATTCAGTTAAAAAACTTAATGACAATCAAATCGTTATTTCCTTGCGCTTAAAAGCTAATTATCAATACTGATTCACATATTTTCTGATGGTTTCCCAATCAGATTCTGACTAGTTACTTTTAAGGCCTGCCACTATACGTCTTCCTCTTTCTTTTTTCCTTTTCTTTCTCTTTTCCCTTTCCTTTTTTTTTTGCTGTCAGCGGGGGCGATCTCCCTCCCCCCCCCCACTGAAATGGAACTTTCTCATATTTCTTGAGATTAGTGCAAACAAATTTGCATGAAATATTTCAGACTTTGCAAATGTGTTATTGGTTGTAAAACTGAAATTTGATCAATTTAACCATGAGAAGAAACTATCAGCAAATTATACCATTTCGGTTTTTTCTCAAGAATACGGAAAAATATGTTCTAAATGTTTCAGACTTTATATATATCTTACTGGTTGTAAAACTGAAATTTGATTATTTAACCATGGAAATAGGCTTGATCTCAGATTTTCCCTTCAAAATAGGAAAAAGTATACTTTAGGTCCCATGAAAAACTATACCCTAACCCTAAAACTAACCCTAATTCTACACCCTAACCCTAAATTAAACCTTACCCTAACACTAACCTTAAACCCTAAGCCTAACCCTAAATTTCTGGATGGGACCTAAAGTATGCTTGGTCAGAAATAATGAATATGAATTTTCAGTTACACTGGTAATTGAATACGCTAGAATAAGAACATCCCAACTCCATAGCTGCCTTCTGTTAATCATATTTATAAAATATAAACGCATACAAATTTCTGAAAATG
>JXSR01S017364.1:0-12314 GCA_000969725.1 Ophiothrix spiculata
CCCTTACCTTTTCATTCACAGAGGTAATAAACATTTTAATAATGTTTACTACGAGGCAGAGTTAAAAGTTTTCCATACATTTAAAAATTCGAGATTTTTTCATATTCATATACAGAAAAATTAAAACTTTTAATTCACCATGAAATTTCATAAATGATGACTTTTCAAGAAAAATGTTACGTGTTGTGTGAAACTTTATTGCACACTGAATTTGTACCATTCAAGCCTACATTTTACAGTTTAGAAAAAATTAAAAAGTTCAAAATGATTTCTAGAAAAATCAATATTCTTTAGGGGGGACTAGTTTATTTCGAACTGTATATTAGCCTATTGCACGGTTTCGCCATTTTGAGGAGAGCCTCGACCTTGCTTGAGAGATGAATTGGAACTTACATAATATTACGATTAACAGTTCGATTCCCTCTTTCAAAAACCACTGATTTTGCATGAAGTGAATACATCGTTATGTAACATACTAGTTTAATTGACTGTCAAATCGAGGCTCTCCCCGCAAATGGCGAACCGTGCAATGACTGAATTGCAAGCTAAAGTATTGCCTGATGTTAAAACACATTATAGTATATAACATTCAAATATCCGCGCCACCATTAACAACCAGTGAGGTAGGAATAGTCCCCCGTGTTGTACAATAAAGGATAGGCCAGAGACAGATGTCAACTCTTCACGCAACTTAATAGATTGACGCTTGTCCTTAGATCATGTAGATTCCCGGGTGAGTAGGATGCATTTATTATCATCTAAAGTCATTATGAATGTAATAACGTGCCTACTTTAAAGCCGGAATTAATGAAAATCAATAGACTTTATAGACAAATTAATCCACTTTATACATTTGTTACCCTTGCTAAACTGAATTACAAATTGGTCGAGTTCTGACTAAACTGTTCACTTCTTTGATGAAACTGAACTAAAAAAAGAAATGACGAAATGCTTAAGTTGCTGTTTTTCTAGTATTTTTCTTACAGTACAATCTGAGACAAATATACCAATCTCCGTTGGTATATTTGTCTCAGGTACAATAAAGCGCTTTTCCCCTTCTGGTAATATTATTCTTGTGTAAACACAATTATGACGTGATGACGTCGGGTCCAATTTTACCTTGACGTAACATGTTATTTTATCCAAACAGAATTGCCAACACATTACTTACCGTGTTTTGAAACTATTGCAGATGATATTGCGTCAGGGAGACTCGTACCAACAGCAAGGAGCGTATAGCCCATTATTACCTCAGGTATGACAAAGAAGTTACCTACAAAATTATAACAATAGCATTTTATAAGCAATTTTGTATTTGAGAGCTCCCTATACTTCACAGTATATGCTGAGACAAATATACCAACGTTGGTATATTTGTCTCAGGTATATGATTGCCATAGATAAACACGTCTTTACCTGTATCAATTTTCCAAAACTGCTTCAGCTACAAATTTTCGCATGGAGTGTGAAGAAAAATGTGGGCAACATTTTGGTACCAAAATCTCCAAAGGTTTGAAACAAAAGTTAAAGCAAGCTCATTTAACATGTTTAATCAGATAAATGTAAAATCTTACAATGCTATTACAGTATACAAAAGCAAGGGATCTAAGTTAACTAATAATTTGGTCACTATTTCCTTTACGACGTCCGTTTGAACTGCTAGGAACTTAACGAATTCGCGTACGATGTACTGACATTTGAAAAACCAAATTTCTAATGATAATCACAATTTCACACACAAAAAAAAACACCAGAAAATGGTCAAATAATTTTCAGAACGACGTTCGTGCTAATCTGTTTGACATGTTCGTAAGAATTATTAAGCTTTAGGTATAAAAATATAACATTTACCTATAACTGTAACTACCCAGAAGAGCAAATAACATGTTAGAGAACACCATACTGCTGACATTATAAAAGTGACGATGTACAATTGTCTGCTTAAACCTGGTTTACGACAGTCTGGTGTGGTAAGACAACATATGACAATAAAAGGTAACCCAACTAGCCACATGAACCGAAACAAACGTCCTTCGGGAGGATCAAAAACGGGTGAACATAAGAAATAAATTCCGGTCTCCAGTTTGCTTTTGCAGCCTTCTTCCTCTATAAAATAAAAAAGTGATAAAAAGAACAATTCAAGTTAAAGGTGTAGGATCCTATTTCAACATGTGTGTTATTTAAATTAAACTAATTGACTTTGACATCTGAAATGCATTTTGTTAGATTTTACCTATAGGTTGTTTCTTGTTTTACTCTTCAGAGGCAAAAGAAGTATGCAACTCTGCAATGAGGCTGTTATGTAAATACATAAGAAATGGAAAATATGTATACCAATAAATTTTATGTTTAATGGCATATCTAAAGATGAAATTTTGGATTTATAATCAGAAAATTCGAGCTTCAATACCGTCCTACTTAGATTCGTTTTTACAATATAATATAATAATAATAACCTCCTATACCGTATTTACCTTTCTTTTTCAGCGCTTCTTCAATATATTCTGCTTGGTCGTAGCTGGTTCCATACAAAGAACTATGTGATATTTTGATAGCACGCTTTTCACTAATCTCCTCAACTTCGTCCGTATCTTTCTCACTCATCACATACTCCTGTTTTATTGATCTATTGACATCATTATTTTCTTCATCTATATCTTGTGATAACGGAGTGTCTGTTAATTCAATATGATCTTCATGTCCTGTTTTACTACTTTTGCAGTGTAAAACTTCAAATGGCAATTTGTCTAGCCATCCTTTTATAGTGTCTGATATTGGTGTGTTATAAGCCATAAGAAAAACGTAGACTACATACAGCAGAGACAGAATAAGACTTTCCCACCTGGTGAAAAAGTAACAAAATGTTAATATAAATCAGCAGATTATTTTACAATTATTGTTTATGCTTGTTAGACTCGGGGTATATTTACAAGCAAATAAAGATATTTGTATTTTTAGCAACGTGTAAGAACTGGTATCGTTCCCCGGATCGCCCCTCCCACGGACCCAGCAACGAGCCTGGGCGAGATGTGGCTAAGGGATGTTGGACACTAAGAGGATGTCGGACAAGGTACTGTAAACAGGACTACACCGTGTAAGTTTTCTATAATTGATACGTTTATATGAAGATATAATTAAATACGCCAGTGTAAGAAAACCCCAACTCCAATAGCTCCCTTCTGTTAATTATACTTATAAAACATAAATGCATACAAATCTCTGAAATGCTTTCACATCACTAAAATAGCATTTCCATGTCGATTTCCTAATCAAAGTGTCACATTTGACCTTGTAGTTGATTTTTTTAAACATTGTTAGATAATTGTTATAGTACTTAGTTCCTATATATATTTAAACATCCAATGTCTAAACAAGTCAACTACAAGGTCAAATGTGACACTATGATTGGGATATAGACATGGAAATTATTTTCAGTGATCAGAAAGCATTTTTGGAGAGTTGTATGCATTTATATTTTACAGAACCTAACAGAAGGGAGCTATTGAAGTTGGGCTTTTCTTGTACTGGCGTATCCAATTGTCAAGTAAAATGTTAACAAAATGCTGATAAACCTTGATTGTAAAAGTAACGTGTTATATTTTGTGTGCTTTTTATGATTTTCTTTTTCAATTGACACTGATGATAAAGATAACTTTCTTAACTTACCGCCTACACAAGAATAATGTTAGTAAATGTTGGGATGATAACATGCTCGATATGCAGTCGCGGATCTAGGATCTGAATTTCACGGGGGGTGGAGGGTGTGTTTTTTAGCTTTAATAACAAAAAAATTACAAAATTAGGCCGATTTTGCAGGATTTTGCCAATTTTACGGGGGGCGCACGCCCCTTCCGCTCCCTACTTGGACCCGCGGCTGATATGAAGGGTTTTGACTAGTCGCCAATTTTTAACTACATTGACAATTGGAAACTTGCTCCAGGGAGTTGCTCGACAAACTTGCGCATGCAGTTTGCAACCTACTTACCAAAATAATTTGCCATCAATTACAATTGCTATCAAAACTAACATGCAGACACTCCAGTAAAATGCGTCACGAAGCACTGGAAACCAGGAAATTTTGACACCCTCCTGTGTAGTAAAAATAAATACAGTACATATATTTTATTCACTTAGGTGTCATTGTAACAAGTGAAAGTCGGCTAAAAACATCGTGAAATCGACAGATAGTTATCAACGCAACATGACATAGGGTATCGTTTAATCGACAGTGTTATATTAACTTGCTGAAATGGTAGCTATGTATTTGCCAACTGTTTGTAAACTAAAATAAAATTTACAAAAAGTTAGTGAATTTCATAGCTGCCTGAACCAAATCATCATTCATCTGATGGAATTTAATTTACACAGACAATGACGAACCTGATGAATTGGGTTTAGTGTTAATGATTTGCATTTGTTTGTTAACTGTGCCAGCGGTATGTAAAATAAATATTATCCCTAAACCAAATGACAGAGAATCTTCTTATATAGGTGCAATAAAAAAAGAATAATGTTTTAATTCCTGAAATGGGAAATCTTTTTATTATGTGATAACGCGTTCCATTCCACTCGGTTGTTGCCTCTTGGAATGGGACGCGTTATCATTCACCTCGAAAATATATTTGTACCATTAGTTGTGCAATTGTGTATTGAATAATATTTTTTGGGGTAAAATTATATGATCATATATGTAATCAATAACAGAATGACTTCAAAAATAAGATTGGTTTCAATTGCATTTCATCAGATTGAATTTAAATGCCAGGCATCGACCCATGCATGCAGTGAGGAATGTTTCTCCACCTCATTGAAACAAGCTTATTATTTGGTATAAATGAAGTAAGCACTACACTTGTTTGTGTTCTGCTGTTTTACGCCTCAATGTACTTTCGATATTAAAAAATGCTCTTTAAATACCATCTATATCTTACAAACATGCGGTGCATATAAGTTAAGGTATACTTAATTTATATTTGTCAGTTTAAATAGGCCTGTTTAGATACAAATCTTACCTTTGGGGCTAAAAAAGCACACAAAGCCAGAATTGCATAAATATTAAAAGCCGCTGATCCAACAATAGCACCTGTACCTGTATCGTCCTCCGTCACAAATGTACCTAGATTGGTGATATAGAAACATGATATTACCAACGTTATAAATTCTTTAAAAGCTACTATACAGGGTATCCCAGAAAAAACCCTTACAATCTTTGCCTGTAATTTTCTTGGGTTTAACGGATAGTCAGAAAGTATGCATGTAAAGGTTGCATTTTATAGCCAATGAATTCATCTTTTAGATACCGTTCGTTTCATTTCAATAGGTAGTGTAAAACAAACGTTATGTTTTAGCAAATATTTAGGTGGATTTTTGTTTGGTCCAATTTCATGATTAATTGTCATAAAATAGGGGTGTTTCTGAATAGAATAAAAATGGGTCACCTTTGAAAAGTTATCATATCTGTCTTATTTTTGATCAAATTTGTAATTTTTTCCGCACAGATAACAGAGAGCATGCACATAATAAATTAGTAAACATTGTTACGGTTGAGTAAGCAGATCATTGGCAATACTCGATAGAGCTTCATTCAAAGGGAACTTAGAAAATCGTGAAATTGGACCAGAAAATGTTACATCCAAATTTTGACAAAGCATAACCTTTGTTGTACACAATCGATTGAAATGAAACAAACGGTATCTAAAAGTTCATTTCAAGGGCTATAAAATAAAACCTTAACATACTTTCTAACTATGCGTTCAACCCTTGGAAATTACACGTTTTTTTCCTGGGACACCCTGTAGTAAGATTGATGCGCTAAGTTTAATTGTTAGGTGTTTGATTAATTCACACATCGTTGTTATTTTTTATTCTGTCCCTAATCCTTCCAACCAAGTCTTTTCCTGCATACCTACAGCCAATACTCTTTTCCACCATATTTCCTTCACGTACCAACCTTAATTCTGCAAAGCAACGATATTTTTCTGCATATAAATAACCTTTTCCTTTATACAATCAATCTTTTCCTTGATACATTTATTCTGGCATATACAGGGTGTCCCAGAAAGAATTAACTCCTAGCTTTGACAGGTTATAACTTTGATAAAATACAATGCAATCACAAAATTTAAATCGAAATATAATGTACAGGTCATAGACTATTTTGTGTATGAACATCAGGTGATATGGTTCAATGGTTTTGATGATATGCTCGATTACGTTACAAGTGGTGTAAAAGGCTTCTGTCCAAGTTTCAATTTTGAAGGGAGGGGGGTCTAAGGTTTTGCCCCGCTTCATAAAAACGCAAAAGTAACCGGGCAAATGCATTTATGTAATCTCTTTTACATCATTTGCGGTCATTTTTATGAAAAAACTAGAGGGGTACCACCTAAGGTGGGGTTAGGGTAGGCTGTCAAAGGGGGTTGGGAAATCCCGGAATTTTTTAAAGTCGCCATTTTGAAAAATGTATACATGCTATAAGACTCAAACTTACAAGACATGTTATAATCATCACTTCCTTTCTTAACTACCAAAAAAATCGACGAAAATCCATTATTTAGAAGTTTTATAGCAACATTTTGATTTTTAGTGACTGTTTTGCCATAATACAATTTTGCCTGATTTTCTAATCTGAAAGTAGTTTATGACGTCATAATTACGCAACGCCTTGGCCGATTTTCATGATCTTAGTATCGTTGGATAGGGGAGGATCATGCCTAATTATTAATAGCAAAACCAAGTTCATAGGGATTCCGTTCTAAACTATTCGGGGGGTTGCAACACCCCCTCCCTTCGGAGGATGTGTTACAATAAATAGCTCAGGAGGACAAGGGTTAACACTTCTTATAAGACATTTACCTATTATAGATACTATGTTTATCCAAGTGTACTAAAAGTACGTGGTGATACACTGAATACATTTTAATGTATAAAATTCAAAATAAATGACTAAATTAAACACACACCCCATTTCACCCAACTCAACCCCCAACACACACTTTCATATACCTGAAATATGTATTCTCTTTAATAATTGCTAACAATTAGAATGCTGTTTAGTACCCGTCAATTGATCTTGAATATAATAAGGTGATTAATGAACATTCCACATCTTATAATTTACGTATTTCTTTATTTTGAGAAATAAAAGTTAAGATTTAAATAGAGTTTTGAAGGAAATATCTGTCTGATCATCAATATTGAAACTTGGACAGAAGCCTTTTACACCACTTGTAACGCAATCGAGCATATCATCAAAACCATTGAGCCATATCACGTGATTTTCATAAACTAGATAATCTATGACCTGTACATTATATTTCAAGTTAAATTTTTCGATTTCATTGTATTTTGTAAAAGTTATGACCCGCCAAAGGTAGGAGTTAATTCTTTCTGGGACACCCTGCATATACCCACAATTTTTCCTTATATCCAACATACCAATTCTCCTTCTGCATACCTAATTGCTTATAGCATTTTCTGGCATACCGTCACTCTTTCCTCGCATACCTTCAACCTTTTCCTCGCATACCTACAATCTTTTCAAGAACACCGTCGTACATATACCTTCAATTTTTCTTGCTTAGCTACAATCTTTTCATGCATACTTGCAATATTTTCCCTAATACCTACAACATTGTTTGCATACTTACAATATTTTTCTACAAACCTACATTTTGTCCTGTGTGGCTTCAATCTTTTCATGGCTTGTTACAATATTTTTCCGCATACCTACCACATTTTGCTGCGCACCTACAATATTTTCATCATACGTAGATTTTTCCTGCATACCTAAAATCTGTTCTAGCGCACTTACAATCCGACATACCTATTTGTTCTTCAATGATATTTCCCCCCATATCCACAGCTGTTTCCTTTATGGCAACATGCTTTCTTTGCATTAATATATACATTTTTTTCCCTTCATACCTACAATCTTTCATTGATACCTACAATCATTTCCTTCTTGCCACCATCAATTCATGTGTATACCTACAATTGATCGTTTCTAATATAGCTACCATACACACCAACGTCATCATCATCATCAGCAGCAGCAGCAGCAGCAACAGCATCAGCGGCGGCAGGGGCGGAGACAGCGTCATTAGCATCATCAAACTATTTTCCTTCATTACTTTTAACTGACACTCAATAACAGCTCGTCCTGCATACTATATATACATTTTTCTCCACGTCTACAGACCTTTCCTTCATTCCAAAACCTTTTCCTCCTACACTCTTTTCATACATACATACGAGTACACTATTTCCCCTAAATCTAACATCCCTTACTCTCGTACATTATACTTTTCCCTTCATTAGTTAGGCCCCCTTAAAGAAAAACAATGGGCATCTTATTACACAGATTACAAATCCACCATTTTTGCATCAAGCTTCAGATGGACATACACATTGAGGTAGTGACTGGCTCCAGAAAAATTGAACCAATTTTGGGACCAAAAAAAAATCGATATTTTTGTAAAAATGGCCACCAGAATACCGCATTTAATTATGATGGCTTAAAAGCAGTTTAAGTGACACTTTTTGTCTTAAGTTTTCCGTAAAAATGACTTCGGGACCTATAACAATGTCATACGGTTATGAATTATGTCTTATGCAAGTTTCAAATTCAAAATGGCCGCCAAAATAGCTTATTTTCATTAAAATTGACCAAAAATAGCACTTGCATCTTGAAATAATCGGCAGTAAATAATATTTTGAGTCACAACAAGATCAGTTGTCCCCTATTTATGTCTCTAAAATGTTTTAGATTGGAAAGGCGCACGTACAGTGATCCAAAATGGTCACCAAACTATGTTTCGTAAAAAAAGTTTGAAGCGACTTTGAAACAATATCAAAAGCAATAAATGATCAAAATATAATGGCTTAGAATAGAGGGTAGTAACAGAAACATGGTGATTTTTTTAAAATCCAAAATGACACACATACTGAGATCTAAAATGGCTACCAAAAAGTTGAATATGCAAAAATGGGCCAAAGGAACTTAAAACAACACCAAAACGCTAAAATGTGTAAAATAATAAATTTGAAAATGACTATGATGATTACAGCAGAATCTTTTCCAAATAAATATTGTCAGCATGTTCAAAGCCCACATGGCGGCATATTAAGATCCAATATGGCCGCTAAAGTACATTATCATGCGCAAATGGGTTTAATCTGGATTTGTGGATCACAACAAAAACGTATCTCATTAAATAATATTGTTAGTATTTTTAAAATTCAAATTGGTGGTTATTATAAGGTCTAATAAAATGGCTGCCAAAATGTGAATTTTGAATCAGAAATAGGTTAAAATTATAAGTATTAAAACTGCATTTAAAGGTTTAAAATATTCAAAATAATCAACACCAATGACTGCTTGCATTACAAATCAAACATTTATTCATTGCTATGCCAACATATTCAACCCCAAAATGGCGCGCATATAAATTTAACATGATTAAGGCCCAAAATGTCCACCAAAATACTCAAAATCGAAGAAAAATTTATTTGGCAGCCATTTTGGGCCATATTTTGAGTGAGCCTTTGAAGTTGAAGCTATGTTGTGACACTAAGGCCACATACTGTTGATTGCCATCTTTTGAATATATATAGTTTTTAATGTCAACATAACCCATTTTTGAGCAAGAGCAAAAATATCTATTTTGTTATTCATTTTACATCATATGTGGCCCCATTTTGATTTTTAAACATATAAGCCCTACTGTACATTAATTCTCAAATGTTTATATTGCAGCTCTACAGTGGCGTAACCAGAAATTTTCAGTTGAGGGGGCGAGCAGGGGCAAGACAATTTTGCAGGGGGCGAAAGAGTTTTTGTTCAGACACAAAAAGGTACACCCCAAATTTTTTTCATGTAGCAAATCATCCAAATTTTGCTAAAATTAATAAAAATTTGTACTATTTTGGTGAAAACTAGAGTTTTTCTTCAACTAATGCCAAAATTTGCGCCATTTTGAAAAAATAACACATAAAAGGGTTCAATTTTGCATAGTTACTATATATTGAAATTCTGTACTTTTCTTGATTTTATTTGGGGGGGGGGGCTCCCGCCCACCCCCCACCCCCCCAACCCCCCGCCCACCCCCTCTGGTTACGCCACTGCAGCTCTACCACATATTTTCAAGTGATTATTTTATATGTTGTTATGAAGTTGTCAAAACCACAGGACATTAGCATACCCCCATGTTGGCTTTGAAACATGTAACTTGTAAGCAATATAATTTAGGAAAGATTATTGCTGTTGAAACATCACGTCTATTTTACATTTACAATTTTGAATTTCTGGTGTTTGCAGTGCTGTTTTAAAGCCACGGTAATTTATCTTTTCGTATAAAAGTATTTTAGCGGCCTTTTCGGATATAAGTATGGACACCTTTTAGTATTTTAAATATTTTAATAACATAATTTGGGGACTCTTGAAACCCTCAAACCAATTTTCAACCTATTATTTTGATCATTTGGTAGCTTTAATATTTTTTGCACATAAAAACGTACTTTGGCGGCCATTTTAAATCTCAGTACGTACGCCAACTTAAATTTAAAACAGGATAACGATATAATTAGGGATTAATAATCTTGTTGTAATCCGCAATGTTATAATATTATGTGGATTATTTATGATATTAGGCATTTTTAGGCCCGGGTATTGGGCAAGGCTGTTTTGGTCAATTTGAATGAAAATAAGCTATTTTGGCGATCATTTTGGATTTGGAAGATCGATATGAATAATTGTTTTCAAACCAAATGTATTTGCGTACAGCTTAAGCAACAAGTTCTCAATAACAACTTTAACAACAGTGTTTTACAAGTGGTTCTTAAGCCATTGTAATGAAAACATTGTATTTTTTTTACTAATAAATTGATTTTTCGACCGAAAATAGCTCATATGTTTTGAAGGCAGTTTTCTTCAAATATTGCACTGTCAACTGAATACCTGTGCAGAAAATGGAAACTTTGTCATCTGTAACTACTTTGACTTTAAAGAGACTAACTACAAATGGTAGTTACTGGATAGATGTAGCAATTGCCTCATCCATATAGGACTGCATAGCATTTATTTTATGCATAATTTCTTACCCATGATTGCTGCAAATAATTCTGGCAATGAAGTACCAGCTGCCATGATGGTTGCCCCAGCAACATCGTGTGGAATTTTCCATTCTGTTTGATAAAGGAAGAAGCAAGCAAACGTTACATTCAAATAAAATTAACTTACTTAACACAATCTTATAAGGCAATCAAACTTTTAACAAATTATATGACATCCCTCTGTTAGATGCATGCAAAATTTCAATACCACACCATTATCATTTTTGGTTAGCAACAAAGAAACGAATTAATGCAAAATTCAACAAAATAGTAAGGGATGCTCATTTAGTAAAATTTTAATGAGCATCTTTTTCCAGTTTTTCCACTGATCGTATAGAATCAGACTTCATTTTACCTGAATTTGGAGAAATTATTCAAAACAATTCAATGAACCCTCTACTAGTATATCTGTTGTGCAAATTATAATTCAGGAATTACCTGAATTCTTTGCATTAGAATTAGGTGTTTATATAATTTAAAACATGTCAATCAAATTGTGGCATGAAAGTTGAAGAATACGGAAATTAGCATATTCAATTTCTTCAAGAGTAACATGGATTTAGTTTAAACTGTAAACCTGTTTTAATTTGCAAATTTGTATAACGATTGCTTTTATATAAAATAACTACCGTATTACTAATATCTTGAGATCGGTGGAAAATGGGAAAAGTTTGCACATTAGAATTACATAGTCCATAAAAACGTCTCGCTCGGCTGAATGTCATGTTTACTGCAAGTTTTAACCTACTTACACCAATCTGAATATCACAATTTTTGGCGTACATATTGAATAGAGTCTCTAGTTTATAAATGGAACTTTGCTAGTGATTTCACTTCCATTATCAAGGTCAAAATGACGCCTAAAGACTACTTCGAAAAGGTTTACCCTTTTTCGCCGAAACCTCATAATTTCACGATGTTCGAACAATTCGACTGGCATTTTGACAGGTTGTAGGCTTGATACTTCTTATTGAATTACAACCAATATTTTATAAATATGCTGAGTTGATTTTGAATGATAATGTAACAAACCCGCTTTGTCTTGCCCGAAAATCCGGATGTGAATTACGACTCTGAGTTCGCCCTGTTTGAGCTGTGAATTGCCTGTCAAAAGTATCTACATTATCTACATTTTGTCTGATATACGCATTCGCATAATTTACTTACAATTGAGCATTCCAATGAGGCAAAAATTGCAATTTTTA
>JXSR01S017364.1:15194-34641 GCA_000969725.1 Ophiothrix spiculata
ATTTTGATGGGATAAAAACCATAAGAAAGCTAAAATTAATGACAATTTGAATCTATGAAAACCAAAAGTTGTTACATTGAGTCACCTTAATTGCATGTCGAGCATATTTCCTGTTTTATGACACTTCTTATTTTTAAAATATTAAATTAACGCCATTGTTTTGAGCAATTAAAACAGATTTGTTTTGCTTTTTCAATTGTCCATGAAATAATTTTGAATTGATTAAATACAAAAAGTAAATTAAGCCTCAATAAAACAACATTGTCACCAAAACGGCATTCTTTAAATACGAATATGATATTGACAATTTCCCTAAATTTATATGAAACAATCCCCCAAAATCTCACTAAATTTAGTTTTTATTTAAAATATTACACATGGATATATAAATAATACGATGTCAAAGTATTGTCAGTTTATAGAAAATTGATAAGAAAAAGCAGTGAACCTGATCTGACTGATGTATAGTTGGAATTTACTAGCACGTTGACCTATAGTTCGGAATTATTATAAAAAGAAATCATATATATTTGGGGAAAACTTTTGTAAACGACACAAAAAGATTCAATCAAAAGAAAACAATATTGCATGTAAAACAAGCACGGTTCTCAAATGATCAGCATGTCATCTTGACAAATAATGAGGACCCTAGAACTAAAAGGGGGTTAAATCACAAAATCTTGAAAATTGAGTTTTGTCCATTTACTGCTAAAGAATTCTCATTTCTACATTCTGTAAAAGTTTTGTAGTAATTTGATGATCAGAACATGCGTAAGAGTCGCTGCGAGATACAGCAATACCATTCAAGACAACAAAAATGATATTATGTTTGTGCCGTTTCCTCAGTTTGTACTCAATGTGACTTAACCCCCTTCTAGTTCTAGGGTCCTAAATTTATACCAAATATAAATAGCAGATGAGGCATGATAATTATCATTATTTTCTCTGTCCAATATTTTGTGGATGTTGATTATATTACCCCAATTAAAGTAAAATATGATCAAAACTAGTAATTAGGGACTAGAAATTATGTAAACTTTGATCTCACCAATGTAGGGTATGGAGATATTTGGGCACGCATTTCATGATCTTGATATAAAGATACAGCTTCACCATTGGCTCAAATATGCCATTTATTAATGATAATATCTTGTACATATTTTTTAAATAAATTATACAAGTCATATCAAGCGTGCATAGAAATTGAGATCAGACATGAAAGTTGTTTCTATCAGGTCCATATAATAGTGTTTACTGTAAAATATATATATATGTGCTTAGGCCTAATTTGACAATTTGATTCTTCAGGGCTTATTCACTTGTTTTGCATAAGTAATAGACTTTTATCAAATTGCATTTTTAAACTTGTATTTTCTTAAGTTTGTATTTGTATATTCATTTAAAAATCATTTTGTGTTTCTAAAGCCTTGAACGCAACTCATAGGCCTATTATGTGTCAATATGGAGTCATCATTGTGAAGATTTATAATAAAAAATAAATAAATACAATAAATTAACAAAATAGATATATATTATCGTTGGGATAACAATAGCGTAAATACGAAAAGAGGATTAAGGAAATCTAAACTAAGTCTATAAACCTAAACTGTATAGCCATCATAAAATATATACACCAAACAAGGCAACTAAAACTTATAAAAATAACAACATGATACCGCATACGGTATCGCATGATAAAGCAAGTGTTTATTTTGTTTTTCACTTTCAAATATTGTTTTATATTGACGTTTTCTCAAAGCGGGTTCTGAAGCAGAAATGCAATAGCTCATACCACACATATCTTAACCATGATAACTGCAACAAGTTTACTTTTAACCAATGAAATAAAATCTTACCATATACAGAATGTTGCAGTTCTGAAGAAGGTCGGGAGACAGCCCATGGTGTCCATGTACTAAAGAGTAAGAATAGAAGTAGCGGCAGTCTTGGCAGCACCAGCCTAGCTGCAACTGCTGACACTCGCCTCATCCTCAATGTTCTTTAGTAGCACCAAGAGTTTAGTTATCTGTTCCTATATTTCCTTGCATTCATGAATAAACTTATCAATTGTTGCAATCTAGTAGATGCGACATCTTCTTTAGGAGCTTTTATGGCGACATCGAAACACCGGTTGAAGAAAACAAAAATAACTTCACGATAGGAATACCTTCTTTCGGTCTATCGATCAGAAATATTGAGTTGACAATCACTTTAAGTATTCAACATAAAAACATGAATGCCACTATACCAAGCAGTAAAATCGAAATATCTATGAATACATAAAACTGATAAATAAGTTATGAAGTCAACAAAACTTCTAGCGGAGTTGATGAAACAACTTGATGCAGAGATATATATTATGTTCCAACAGGCCCGTGTTCCAATGATCAGAATACACTTTTACAACATATTTCGCAGGTTTGCGTAAGATGTGTCAAGACGAAGTTTGAAAAATAGAGAACAGGAATAGAAGATAACTGCGTATGATAAGCCTGTACACAGGTAAACCATAGATTCTAGACAACCTAATTGCATGAACACCTTACGTAGTCCTATCATGTACTGTCAACATTGTTTCCTTTAGGTGTAGAGTCCTGCTGCTTCACAATTTAGGCTTCGAAATTCAAATGACACGGAACAGTAGGCCTCCAGATACATCACGTGACATATTCAAAATGAGACAATTTGAACATTTGCAGAATTAATGAGAAGCACTGAAGTCTAGGCATGTTGTTTATGGCATGGATTGTGTTTACTTGAGCTGTTTATAACTCTTATTTGCGATTACAAATATAATGCTTAATCAACCATAGTATGGTTAAGCTGAACTTAATCAATCTGACTGAACTTGAATATTATACTTTATGGTGTCATGATTTCCGGATTTAAAATACTGATGATAAAGGAATAATTTTTAATGGGTATGCGAATTTGCCGAGTGATAAAAATGTGGTTAATTGATATACACTATATGGCAAAATCCTTTTAGCGCTTATAAACATGTTCAAATAGTTTCTTAAACAAAATTCAACGGGTTTGCTTAAACGATATACATCCAGGGTGAAGGTCTAACATGTTCATATGTCAAAGCCAAAACGTGGATACGAAAACAATCAGTGGCGTCGTAACAAGAAAAGGTTTCAGGTCATTGCAGGTGAGGCAAAGTTCATCGTCCTATTTTTCCTAAAAACAAATTGTAGTCGATTAAAAAGAAAAAGTGAGAGGACTTTATATTGGTCCCATTTTCAATTTTACCCTTCTCTTTCTTCCTCATTTGCTTTTATCTCGTTCCCTGGTAGTTTATCAAGCGGGAAAACCTGCCCACTATCTGTTACGCCACTGAAAACATCAAATATCTAAAGAGGCATGATCTAAAGGTATGGTTTTAGCCTAAACGTAGCAATTAAGCCTATAGACTAATTATTTGATTCTATTTATATTTTGAACGTGCTGAACATGAAGAATTCAAGTGACGAGTGATAAATTTTAAGACAGATATTAACAATAGTTTTCTTCTTCTTAAATACATGCCTATATGATCCACGTGACGTTTGTTTTCATTATATTTCAATTCAATTCAATTCAATTCAATTCAATTTATATCCATGTTTCTCAAAACACAATAGTACAACATTTCTCAAGGTACATTATGATTTTATACAAAATTTTACAAGATGCATTTGATAATACTTTCAAGTACTATAAAATACAATAATGATAGATTCTACAATATGATCAATTAAGTTATAAAAGAGGATTATGACATGATTACAGATGAGAATCAATGGATAGAATATAGGTCTAAAAATAGGAAACATGGCGGAGAGACCAATAAACTCAGGGGAGTTTTTAGCAGGCCCCACCTTGAATTATGATGACAAGGATATAATGTTGACATGTTACGACACTGGGGGACAAAACAAGACGGAGACAGGACAAAAGTAGGGCGGGGACAAGACAAGGACACAACAAAATAGGACAGATTCATATTGCAATAGAAAACAAGTACCAAGGGAGTTCGTAGTTCAAGGGCCAGTCAATCAAAGGTGCAAACAATTACACAACATTGAGAGCATGGAATATACGAAAACTTGCAAATGGATTGAAAATAAATGGATATCAGTGTATGGGAGGAACATTTTGATTTCGATTTAATATTACTACAGATATTTGCTTTTTACTAATCAATTTGGAGACAGAAAATCATTAAATATGTTAATTAGTTAGAATAACTTTTGAGAAGCTCGAATTTTACACGAGTTTTCAGTGAATATAATTTATTTCTGTTTGTTATATTACTAGTGAGGGAATTCCATAATTTTTGGGCCAGAATATTTGATTGAATATTTTACAAGGTCGGATGAGGGTAGAGCTGATAATGTACTTGTTTGCGTGTCGGGTGTTATAGTTGTAAACGTCTTTATGTTTAGAAAAGAAGTTTGCAAATGAATTGGGGAGTGTATTTATTTTGTAGCGAAAAATGAAAATGGCTTTTTGCAATTTGTTAATGTCAAAGAAAAGAGTTTTTAATTCTTTGAACTTTTTCTTTGTGTGTGATGTGTAGTTGGAGTTATTGATGATGCGGAGAGCGCATTTTTGGAGTTTAAATATATCGTCTATTATATTTAGAGTCTACTTAGAGTCCACCGATTGATCATCTCCTTAAAATTGTTCTTCGATTTGAATATTCTTTTAAGATATACGATTCTACATATAGGCCTATCCCAATATATTACAAAGTTTCAAACATCATAGTGTACAAACATGGAATGAGCCTCATTATACGCTAGTAGTTACCTAATTTATTACATAATTAGCCCAACACGTGCGATCTGATCAAACGTACAATGGACATACGAAGACACAAAACTCAGACCATCTTTTCACTCATTTTGTTCTCAAACTGAAAAATTTACGTGCAATACCAGGGATCACCTCCTGGACAAAAACATACTCGGCCTCCAAACAAAATTTTCGCTACCAAACATTTGGTCGTGACGTCAAAATGACGAGTGACTCCAAACAAAATAACACCGAGTTGAGACCAAATAAAATTTTGCGCTAGATTGCACATGCTATTGATTTGCCATATACATTGGACCAAATGTTCGATGGCAAATATTTGGTGACGTCACGACCAAATGTTTTGTAGGAAAAATGTAGGCCGAGTATGATTTCGCCTATACTCTTTTCAAAAACATTCCGGCGTAATAATGCCAACGTCGTCACGGTATTTAAAACATAATCATCTTAGCAGATTAGTTTTATTACTTGTGACCGTTCGCCTCGAAACAGCCGTAAATGCGGCCACTTGTCGCTCCTGATATTTCAAACATATATTATACCCTGTCCAGGCTCATATGTACTCCCATACCATTCTCCAAGAGGTACATTATTTCAAAGATCAATGATGATGTGCAGGGACTGAAATATAATTTGCTAAATCATACTTTGCAATCAATGCCTGTCTAATACAGGGCCTGAAATAAATTATATTATGTTTCAATACACTTCAATGCACTTTACTGTAAGTTCGTAGTTGTTGTTTTTGACTGCCATTTTGAAACTGTTCATCCGATTTTCAAAATGGTTTTTTTCTGTATTTACATGCTTTATCAGTGAAGGGTGTTTTTAAGGGGGGATACCTTGGTCACTTTTAAGTGACCAGGGTATTCCCAAAATCTTAAGATGTTAACATCCTAAGATTTGGTTCACTCTGTAAACACGGTAAAGGGAAAAAAAACAAAGTCCATTTATGGAGTAAAAGCCATACTTATGGTTCAGTAGGCCTTAGATGTTACTAATATTTTTGTCCTCAACAAGAGTATAAAAGTGGATCGACCTTAAACACGTTTTAATACTTAAAATGAAATTAATGTCGTGATGAATGACTCGTCATAGACAAATATGACAGCTTACTCTGACAATAATCAGTGTGTGGGTAAAATAAACTTCTCGTCGCAGTAGTGCTACATACATGTTTAAATTTGATTTATATACCGCCTGGCTTAACCACGATAACATGTACATTATAATAGATCCAAAATATACAGCAAATGTGAAAGTATTTTTATGTGGCCAGCATGGTATTTTCTCCAGACATCACATTTATCTTAAGGATAGTCAATCACACAGCTCATGACATTGATTTCAAATTTCCGCATAATGAACACAAACTATTGAAAAGGTTCGAGCAGTTCAATTAACTGATTGTGGATGGTCAAGATTAGACACGGTGCACCCAATTTATTATTCAGAACAAGCGTACATCTACCCGACCAACAATAATATGAAATCACTTAATAACTGGCAAATTGACAGTAAAATATCATCCCTCTCACACACAATCGATTGTGTCCAAAAATATAGGGGGACTGACATATGGCGGTGAATAGAGACCGCACAACACTAAATCACTCCATGAATGGTGTAGGGGTAGAAAGTCCTGGTAAAAAACATAAGTCCACACGGATTATTTTGCAATGATAGTAGAACTGTTTACAAGTGACATGGTTTTGTGTTTATAAATATAAATGACTAGAATTTTGTGATCACTTATAGCATCAAAAACAACTGGCATCCATATTTTTATTAGATTTAGCAGCGTAAGTTCCGGTGCATGTCTAAAGTGGTTAGGGGTCGTTTTGACTGGGTGGAAAAAGCGAGGGCGCTGTTTACGAGCCCGTACCGAAATATGTTATCGGAAAATGTTTTTTCAATTGAAGGTTATTTGAAAGATAAAATTGAGGGCTACAACTTGATATTAACCGAAACTTCAAAATATTGTCACGCCAGTATGAAAAAGCTCAGACAATATAGGCTAAAATGCATTGGTTTCAATGGGGAAGTTATTTAGTGTTGTGCGCCCTAGAGAATATAAGGAATCAAATTTAATTTCACTCGACTTCCGTACGTCAAAGGTTGTCATGGAGTTAAAAGTTAAACCATGGTTAAACTGAGAAACCCTGCTGAGAAAAACACGTTCAAAACGAAGTTCCAGTAAACCCTTTAGTAGTAATTTTCGTCCCAGAATAAACAATATGTTTTCTGAAAAACATTTACAATGTTAATTGTATTATACAGGGTCCCGATCAGGATCAGGCCCGTAGCCAGGATTTTTCAAGGGGGGGGGGGATTGCGGATTTTTAAAAAGTGGACCTTTTTGAGGAAAAAAAACAAGCAAAAAAAAAAAACGATTTTTAGCAGTTTTCCAAGCATTTTGTGTAGAATTTTAATAAAAAACGACCTACATTTACGTGTTTTGGGTGTTCTTTTGGTGGACATTTAGGGAATTTTTGTGGGCCTTTTTTGTACATTGTCAAATTTGGGGTGGGGTGGTGTGACGCCCCACCGCACCCCTGGCTACGGGCTTGGTCCCGATCAAAACTGCCAGCATGTGCCAATCCGAGCTGCCCTGGATAAAGATGATAATAAATAAATGAAATTCTGTTTTTAAATCAAACATTTTTTTCATATTTTCGATCCATTTTTTAAATGAAACTATGCGCAGGTGAGTTGTTTATTTTATTTCATTTATTGTTGAAGCATCAAGAAAGATTGTGAATCTGAAAAAATCAATTTCTCCAAATTATGATAATTTGCATATTTTCTCATGATGAAATTTGTTGCCATTTTTGGCTGGATCGAGATCACATCCCAGGCCTCAGGGGCACATTTTATATCTAAAATTTACCTTATTACTTATAATTTAAGTTTACTATTTTTGCCCAGGGGGTCACTCAAATATAATGTTGCAGGCATAGTGTGCCCACAGTTTTTCAAAACACCCCCTAAAGGGTGGAGGGTTCTGAAGCCAAAATATACCCCTTTTCCACTATTCACAACCAAAATTGGTTTTATCGATACTGTTTTCACACTTGGGTTTGAAAAAGTACCCTATTTCTTGAAAATTGCCCCAAAGGTAGTTTTTGATACCCTAATGGTGTCACCTGATACACCTTTCAGTCCTCAAAACCAACCCTAATTCACCCTTTTCTTGGTCACGCTATGCCTGTAACATTATATTTAAGAAATCCCTGGGTATTTTTGACCATTTTGCACAAAATTTTAACCCCCTACAGGGATACTTACATTGACAAGGTATACGTATATGTGCCTGCCTTTTGGGGTGGGGTTTCACAGATTTGGTATAGCGATCGGGTGGTTTTCGTCTCTGATGAAAGCACCCAATTTTCATAAATTGGGTGCTTTTGGGAAAATTTGCAAAAAACGCACAAAATTTAACCAACCAGCTGACAAAAATCTATATATTTGGTATAAAAACAAATATAAACTGCAGATTTTTTAGGGCTCAAAACTATGACTATGCTCTCAGCTTCACTTTGGGCATAGTCATGGTTTTGAGATTATCTATGGAAAATGTGTTTAACCATACCCTCAAAAGAGTTAATATATGTATACTGATGAATGTGCCTATCCCAAGGCCTACCCACAATGTTGCCATTTGCTATTGTAATAATTTCACTGAGATTTCGAATGTAGACCAGTGCATCTCATACAGATGCCCCTATTGCATTCAGTGCAGCAGTGCTGTATTTAGTCAACAATGTTGACTGCTTTCACTGAGGCTAGTTCATTAATGTAACTTCCCCAATGATATTATACAGGAGTTGATGCATGTCATATCTCTTCAGTGTGGTGAAAACAAACTGGGGGAATCACAGGGAATCCCCGAATAAACAGAATAAGTTACGTAATTTTGTTCACCGCACATGGCGTGATACTACACACCAAGTTGACATAATGCTGATCCCACAAAGTCCCAGATATCCACACAGGGCCATTCATTGCACCAGGGCTGAGATTTGAGAAATGCCACCTGCTTCTTGATCTCCTGTCATGACTGCAAACATCGCACATTTCACTTATTCATAAAGATGTTAATTTTGAAGAGATGACCGATAAAAGTGCACATTCTACCGCGATTCACAACTGCATTCTGCTATCCACTGTCAATAATGTCACTGAGATTTAGCAAGCACAATTAGTCCGCTGTTATTTCATAGAGATGCCCCCAGTATATTCAGGGCACCAGGGCTGTTTTCTGTCAAGAATCTCAACTGTTTCCTGCCATCTTCTGTCAGAGCTGTAAAAGAAATGAAATTGAAAATACACCTTATTTAACTAAGCAATACCCTTTATGCTTTAGAAATTAGAATTAAGAATTACAACACTCTGATCTGAAATAATTTCACTGGCCCAATCAGGACAATCAGCACATACCAACATCACTGGTATCTGGGTGGGCTTTCTATGGTAAATCACCTATTTGGATCTATTGAATGAAATTGGTAAAAAGCGTAAATTGGGAACAATAATAAGAATTAACCATAGAAATGTATCTAATTTGTGCATTGTGTGTATCAATTATACATAAAATGTAACCTCTGAATCTACAGTCTATGATAGCATCACAGTTTGGCAGCTCAGACACATGAGCCTAGGAATGCAGGCTACTAGGGTTCAGAGGCAGAAAATGAGGCTTGATCATAGGCTTACAAATTGTACCCTAAACAAGTAAAATTCTACCAACTAAAAGCAGGCCCTAAATAGGTACAGTGGAACCTCATTAACACAAAATAGTTTCTTGTGTATATAGTACTCAACACAAACAGAAACAAAACCTACCTGCTTCATTCTGAATCCATTTCTTGCGTATATAGAACTCAACACAAACAGAAACCAAACCTACCTGCTTCATTCTGGATCCATTTATTGTGTATATAGTACTCAATACAAAGAGAAACCAAACCTACCTGCTTCATTCTGGATCCATTTATTGTGTTATAGAACTCAACACAAACAGAAACCAAACCTACCTGCTTCATTCTGGATCCATTTATTGTGTATATAGAACTCAACACAAACAGAAACCAAACCTACCTGCTTCATTCTGAATCCAATTCTTGTGTATATAGAACTCAATACAAACAGAAACCAAACCTACCTGCTTCATTCTGGATCCATTTCTTGTGTATATAGAACTCAATACAAACAGAAACCGAACCTACCTGCTTCATTCTGGAACTATTTCTTGTGTATATAGAACTCAACACAAACAGAAACCAAACCTACCTACTTCATTCTAGATCCATTTCTTGTTTATATAGAACTCAACACAAATAGAAACCAAACCTACCAGCTTCATTCTGGATCCATTTCTTGTGTATATAGTACTCAACTCAAACAGAAACCAAACCTACCTGCTTCATTCGGGATCCATCTCTTGTGTATATAGTACTCAACACAAACAGAAACCAAACCTACCTGCTTCATTCTGGATCCATTTCTTGTATATATAGTACTCAACACAAACAGAAACCAAACCTACCTGCTTCATTCTGAATCCATTTCTTGTGTATATAGTACTCAAAACAAACAGAAACCAAACCTACCTGCTTCATTCTGGATCCAATTCTTGTGTATATAGTACTCAACACAAACAGAAACAAAACCCACCTGCTTCATTCTGGATCCATTTCTTGTGTATATAGTACTCAACACAAACAGAAACAATACCTACCTGCTTCATTCTGGATCCATTTCTTGTGTATATAGAACTCAACACAAACAGAAACCAAACCTACCTGCTTCATTCTGGATCCATTTATTGTGTTATAGAACTCAACACAAACAGAAACCAAACCTACCTGCTTCATTCTGGATCCATTTATTGTGTATATAGAACTCAACACAAACAGAAACCAAACCTACCTGCTTCATTCTGAATCCCATTTCTTGTGTATATATAGAACTCAACACAAACAGAAACCAAACCTACCTGCTTCATTCTGAATCCCATTTCTTGTGTATATAGAACTCAATACAAACAGAAACCAAACCTACCTGCTTCATTCTGGATCCATTTCTTGTGTATATAGTACTCAACACAAACAGAAACCAAACCTACCTGCTTCATTCTGAATCCATTTCTTGTGTATATAGTACTCAACACAAACAGAAACCAAACCTACCTGCTTCATTCTGAATCCATTTCTTGTGTATATAGTACTCAATACAACTCTCCATCTCCTTTTCATTGTAATTATCTACAAATATGGGAATAAATGGGTCCATGAACTCGAAGCCCTGCAGAGAGAAAGAAAAGAAGACTTAGTGTATTAACGATGCTCAGCTACAACAAGGTGATTTTTTAAATAAAATGCTGAAGTACACAATAGTCCACAAGGAGCGTAAATAAAATCAAAAACTAGCATAGGCAGTGTTGCACTGTGATAGATGTCATCATAGCCTAATCAGTGGTTCACAGCAAGAAGGAAGACTGGAGTGCAGGGACAGAGCCTCAAATAAACGACTTAAGTATGCTTATGCACCCTGCTCTTGAAGAGCACATCACCATTATCAGTGATGTCCCCAACTGTTACGTGCCACATGCCTGCCCAGATTCTAATATTCTCCAAGACTCTGTTTAGGCTATCTGTAATTGCCTTTGAGTCGTTGGTGGATTTAATTTCACAGAACAGAGTTGAGTCATCTACGTATAGATAGAGTTGATTTCGGACTCATCACTAAAAACATCTAAGAAAGGATCCTTTTTTAAATTTCTCAATCTCATATATTATATTGGTGTACAGCCTTTCACAATAAACTATGTTTTGTAAAAAGCGAACAAACATGCATGGTAGCACAGCGGTAATTCCCTCGCTTCGCCAATGACAGTTGTGGGTTTGATCCCCGGTCTCGGCGCTGTATGTGCAATTTGTTGCCAGTCCAAACTTGCTTCCACAGGTTTTCCTCCGGGCGCTCCGATTTTCCTCCTGCACCTAAAACTGGCAAAAATAAATCTGACCATCTGACAGAGGACCTTCATGGAAAGCAGCGTTATGTCATATTTATCTATACACAATAGTAAGTATGAGTGACATCACCAGGAACCCTACAGACTGATTCATGATGAAACTTCCAGATTTTCAACTACTTTGTCACTCAACCATGCCTCCTCCTACTAAGTTACCCTTGATTGTACGTAGGGTTGGGTGTAAATTTGCATGGCAGCATAATTGTTTCTGCCTCTATTTTTTCCTGAATTTTTTTAACACATTTTTTTGACAGTTAGTAAGTAAAAAAAAACCAGAGAGCCGTTGGCTCAGTGACCCATGCACTAAAGCCCCTTAGCAAAAAAATTTCTTGACCCAAATGACCCCCTGGATGACCTCCCATCAAAAATACCAGAGTTTCGTTGAAATTGGTCAAAATCTGTAAACGAAGAAGCATTGTTAAGGATTTTTGAAAATGACCTCCTTTGACCCTGGATGACCTTGAGTTGCAAAATTTTCAACACCCCCATAGGAGTACCCCTGACTGACAGCCAGCCAGGGTGGCACCCCAGTACCCCTGTCATGGGACAGGGATACAGCCAGAACCAACCGATACCCACAGACCCAGGCTCCATTCTTAACATCCACAGCCGGCCCGGCTCCCCATGAGGAGCCCTGGTTTCCAGCCATATGACCACCGGGTGGAAGCGGTTGTCAACTTGACGACACAGAGGGGGGAACCGTTGGTTCATGCCGTATATTTATATCATGGCGAGGCCCTCAGGGGAGCATAGTGACTGATACTCCCCCGTCTGCAACTCGAGTGCTGCGTCCCACCGATCGGTAGTCACAGGGACTGAACTCCAGAAGCGTGGCCGCACCATGTTCAGAATGAATTCTGGATGTACTTTAAATTGTATGCATTGCATATCCACATTTTAATTATTTGACCCTTGACCTATGAGGTCAAGGGTACCATAAATATTTTCAGTATATTTTTATCAATATATCTATGCAAGTACCATAAATGTGGCACCTTCCTATGGCCGGATACTGATTTTTTATCATTTAAAAAAAAATAATTTGACCTTTGACCTGTGAAATTTGACCTTTGGGGTCAAGGGTACCAAAAATCTGTTTGGTATATTTT
This sequence comes from Ophiothrix spiculata, assembly GCA_000969725.1. Lineage (NCBI taxonomy): Eukaryota > Metazoa > Echinodermata > Ophiuroidea > Amphilepidida > Ophiotrichidae > Ophiothrix > Ophiothrix spiculata. Next base: position 28,143 of record JXSR01S017364.1, read on the forward strand.
TATCACTCTATCTATGCAAGAACCATAATGCCAGCACCCATAATGCCAGCACCTTCCTATGGTCAGATACTGATTTTTGATCACTTTTTTAAAATAATTTGACCTTTCTTGACCCCAATGACTCCCTGGATGACCTCCGATCAAAAATTCCTGAACACCTCGAAGGTAGTCTCTCCCAAGAATGACTCCACCCATGTTTTGTCGAAATCGGTCGAAATCTGTAGACGAAGAAGCGTTTTAAAGAATTTTGGAAAGCGACCTTGTTTGACCTCTGGTTGCAAAATTGTGAACACCCCATAGCCCCTTTACCCAAGGATCATCCTGTGCAAGTTTCACGAAAATCCATCAAAGCATATAAATGTAGCACCTTCCTATGGCTGGATACTGATTTTTTATTATTTTTTTAAATAATTTGATCTGTGAACTTTGACCTTTGGAGTCAAGGGTACCAAAAATCTGTTTGATATATTTTTATCAATCTATCTATGCAAGAACCATAATGACAGTACCTTCCTATGGTCAGATACTGATTTTTGATTATTTTTTTAATAATTTGACCTTTCTTGACCCCAATGACCCCCTGGATGACCTCCGATCAAAAATTCCTGAAGACCCTGAAGGAAAACCCCCGCCCAAGGATGCCTCCACCCAAGTTTCGTTGAAATCGGTCAAAATCTGTAGACGAAGTAGCATTTTAAAGAATTTTGGAAAGAGCCCTCGTTTGACCCTCGGGTCGCAAAATCGTGAACATCCCCATAGCCCCTCTACCGAAGGATCATCCTATGCAAGTTTCATGAAAATCAATCAAAGCATATACGAGAAGAAGCATATTTACTGAAGTTGGCCGATAGATAGATAGACCGATAGTCATGATCATGGTTCTATAAACACAGGCACTATGTGCATGGGTTAAAAAAATGATTAATTTCGTTTTTGAAGAAATAGGGTTGGTATTTCAAAAAATAAATAAATCTGTATTTCGACCTAAAAGTAATTATGATTATTCAGTCTATAAAACTAAACAAAAGTTGTACAGTGACACAGGATTGTGGATTCCAGGCAGACTTGATAACTAACCCAGTTCTATATGCCATGTGAGACAGGTTCAAAGCTATGACTAGGCAACAGGTCCGTTATTTATTCCATAGAACCTCAAATAGGGTCAGTTTATACTTCTTATGAGCTACCAAATATTTGGTGCAACAATTCTTTGTTATCTTAAAATCTAATATACAATTCCAGTGTTTTCTAATAATAATGGTGGCTTGGTGATGAAAAATTAATACACCACATTGAGTACTTGATGTCAAATTTTTGATGATTTACAACACCAAGCATCCGTTATTGATTATAAAAGATGCATTGGAATTATATATTAGATTATAAGATAACAAAGACTTGTTGCACCAAATATTTGGTAGCTCAAAAAGAAGTATAAACTGACCCAATGTGTATTAATTTAAGAAATTTCTTTAAAAGTTACTGACTCCAAGGCATTTCATTTCAAAGAATTCAGATAATTATTATTATTATAATATATTTCAAAAATTAATAAGATTTACTTTTATATACTTCTGAACATCTATTCTGTTTTCTGATGAATTCCATTAAAATATGAATAAAAGAATTATCAAGGACAGTGTCCAAAATTTCAAATCAAAATTAAAATCTGCTACTTGATTTATTCACAACATAAATCACCTTTAGCAAAAGGTATGTTATTGATTATTCAAAAATTTCGTTTTGAAGGAAAGAGTCATTATTACAATATTTTTTCTATTTAAAAAAAATCCAACTTTTCACTACACTTCCTGATTTCATCACATTTATTTACATTCATTAAAATAAAAGTACAATTCTTGATTATGATTGATCAAACTTTAGTTCAATAATTTGCAATAAATACAGGGGGATTTATAGTGTGCTATGCCTCCCTGACTTGTACACTTTACGGGTGTTCAATGATCACTATGGCCCAAGTAAGCTCCATTCCACACCAAGCATCATTTCAAGTTTTGTGGCAACCTCTAGGGGCACTGAACCTTGATCAGCTCCTCAAGTTTTGACAGGTTTCCACAAGACAATTAACAGTTAGTTCCTTATCTACGAAAATTTCAAGCACTCAACTTTTGGCGCCACCTGGAATCGAACTTGGGACCTTCAGAGCCATTCTGAGTGAGTGCCTTACCATTTGAGCAATTTGACTGCTGTTAGCTCTAACTTATTTTTGTTGCTAACTTAAATAAATGAAATCTCAAAATTATAATTATAATTTATTTTTGGAGATGCAATTTAAAAAAATAAATAAATAAACAGAGTAGGTTTTGAATGTATGGTAGGTAATAAAAATAATAATTTATCTTTATATTAGCAAGCGCACATTTGAAACCAAAACATTAACGGACGGAAATTAGAAACATTGCTTTACAGCTTCCTACAACAAAAAATAATTTATAATTGACGATTATCTTTTAGAGAACTACTGAGATTTTTTGTGTGAGTTTTCATGACCATACAGAATCATGACTAGTAGTATGGAATATATTCATATAAATCTTTTTTAATGATGAAGACATCAGTTTTCAATCAAATTTAAATATAAACTCTGCTCTTTGTTCCGAACTATTTAATTTCATCATCATATTTGCTTTATAGCAAAAAAAAAAGTTACAAGCACAAGTTTTGATCTTGCATAGTATATCTGATCCAAACTTCTATAATAATATCTAATTGTCAATAGTCAAAACAACATAATTACGGATGCCACAATTTTGGTCACAACAAAATCAGTGTAACAGTTGATTGGATATGAACTACCACTCAAAGTTCAAGTTCAAACAACAAAAGCATATTTTAAACTATTCACTTCTATGAGGTCAGATAGCTTTGATAAACGGAAATCAATTATTTTTTGAAAAGATTTGCAGTGATCTTTTAAGCACCATCATACTATAATAAGGTCTCCATTTTTCCACGATAAGGAAAACGAACAAATATTGCGGAAATGGCAAGTGTAACATGGAAAATTGAAAATAATGTAACTCGTAAAACAAAAAAATGCTGGCTTCATACTATAATTCACAGGACCTATATATGTTCGTTTGAATGTCAGTGTAAAACCGACCTGGACCAAACTTGGATTATGAATATCAATTGGCCCCCTGAGTGTTCTAAGGGGGTCTGGTCAAGGTCATCTAAGGTCAAGGTCACCAAAGGTCTTTTTGAGGTGAAAGCTCAAAATTGACAGCAGTGTTGACCCAATGTCATCCCATGTCATTTCAAGGTCGCAGACATAACTCAAGAACCCTTGACCCAACCTGGACCAAACTTGGACCATGCAAAGTAATTGGCCCCCTGAGTATTAATGGGGTCCGGTTAAGGCCATTTAAGGTCAATCTGAGCTCAAATCTTGAAATTATCTGAAAAGTTGGTCATCTGAAAAGGTCATCCAAGGTCAAACAAAGGTCACGGTTATAACTCCGGAACCCTTGACATACCTAGACCACACTTGGACCATGAATAGCAATTGGTCCCCTCGGTGTTTTTAAGAGTTAATGTCTTCCAAATCAAAGATCAGTAATTTGTATGGGGATACGGGTCACTGAATAAAAAGGCCATTTTAGGCTAATAATTTTAAAAACCAAGGTCCTCCTGAGAATTGTTTGCAGGACCCTGTACATAGCACTGGTATCCTGCTAGTAGATGGAAATTAACCATAAGATATATACAAATATCAAAATCAATCAATCAATTTTAATTCGATGAAACATCACTAGTAAAAATAAGTAAAAACTAACAATGATATGGTGTGTGTAGTCATAAGGCCCAGGGCCAAACAGATAACCAAGTACAAGGTTGCAACATAATGCACTAAAATTACACAACAACCACATACACACCCTCCACACACAAAACACTATAAACTGTGCAAAAAAATATGCTCCAAAGTATTTTGATATAAGATGAAAAGCACAGACAAATATAAACACCAAAACAAAACCAAAACTGACGGCTGACTTAAGGACTGCAGAGAATTACATTGTATTGGAGGTAGTTACAGAGAGTCTGAGCATACAGGTAGAATGATCTTTGACACAAGGTCAGGCACATGAAGGGAGGAACTATGGCATGGGAATTTATGGAGTGAAGGTCGGGGTGAGGGCTGTACAGGTTTGGTTAGGTGGACAGGAGCCGCTCATCTTCATTTTCTGATGAAATCCTGTGGATACAGGATGAAATATCAAGTAAGTCATCATTTTTTGTTTGAGGGAACTGATTAACTCAATACAACGAGGTGGATTTTCTTATACATGTGGCACAGAGTAGCCAGGTCCCTGCAATTTTAGAGTAATGGTAGGTCATACTGTATGAGTGTTTTTTTCGCGCTTCATTAATTTTTGAGCTTTTCGTGCTCAATTCGCCCAGCGCGAAAATAAATGTAGTGCAAAAAGTGGTTTGTATACCACTGCACGTTAAAAAAATAACAACGCGAAAATTAAAGCGCTCGAAATGATCCAAAATAGCTCAAAATTTAGCCTTGCGCGAAAATTACTGAGGTCTTCATGGGAGAGATACCAAGACTGTAAAATAACCCGGTTTATGGTTTGATCAGAGTAAAATATATAGTTTTTTAGGAACACTGCTCCCAAGGTACACAAGGATAATTAAATTCAAATAAAAAGTATACATTCTAGAAGTGGATTTGCATACTGAACATAATTGTCTGGTCATTTTTTGACCAAAATGTGCAATTTTGGACCTAGGGTACGGGAAAGCTAACCAAATTTTGCTTTGGTACAATTTTGAACCATTTTACTTTTTAGAATCTAGAAAGCAATATCTAGGAACACATTTCTCACATTTTTGATTTTTTCTTAGTTTTAAAGAAATCGTCAAAAATTGGTCCAAAAATGTCAAAAATCCCACGCCTGACACAATTTTTGGGAAAATATGCCACATTTTAACCTATTTTTGGCAATATTTCAAAAAATAAGATAAAAATCAAAAATTTGAGAAATGCATTCCTAGATATTGCTTTCTAGACTCTAAAAAATAAAATTTTACCAAAACAAAATTTAGATAGCTTTCCCATAAAATTTGGGCCAAAAAACATGATTTTTAAAACTTTTTTGACCTGTCACATTTTGGTCCAAAAAATAACCTGACCATCATGTTCAGTATGCAAATCCACTTCTAAAATTTATACTTTTATTAGGATTTAATTATCCGTTGCTGAGTTACATAGCAAAAACCATTTCTGAAAACGAAGTGTTGACAGGGCCCTTAAGTGGAAGGCACAAACCTGTCTCTTGCTGGACTGGCCAAGGGTGATTTGTTTTAGTAGTAGGGGATATATGATACAAATGAAATAATGCTAAAATGTTACATTTTCACATTTTCTTGTATGGAATTTTAACATTAAATAAGTATAGGCCTAAATTCACCTGTCAAACATTTTCCCTACCACCTAAAGAAAACTTGTTAACTTGCCTGTTTCTTGAGTAGATACAATGGTTTGAAATCATCATTTGGTTCAAAGCGTAGGTTTTGTGGATCCACTGTTGTCACAATAGCACCATTTACCTGGGGAACAAAATGTTTCACATAGAATAAGCTTGAAATATAAATATTTATTGGCAGCATCACAGAAACTTAACATAATATACTGCTTCATATGTTTTACATACTTGAATAGCTAAATAAAAATGTGAACTTATTTTTAGGGACATATGCAGCATACTGCACAAGGGTACAATTTAACTTCCAGCGCTAAATGACCCAAAAAGGTTTTCTTTACTTTTTGCTTTTTGATGGCTAAAAGGGGTTTTCTCACATCTTTGAATATGAGTAAGAATAGGTTAACAGTTTAGATCTAAAAAAGAAGTACTAAAGGATAAAAAATATAGGAAAAAATGTTTGTCACATTGATTGGAATGAGTCCAATAATTTAGGTTAATTATGTCCATTGTGGCATGCCATACAGATTTAAGTCGATTTAGGCCTGCCATAACATAAGTAGTCCTGGGGGATATGCACCAGTGATTCCTTGTTTAGCAAACTCATTTGTTGGGCCATTACACTTGGTTTGCTTGATGATGGGAAATTTGGTTGACAATGGTGATTGGCATGGTCGACTGAATGTGTATGGATGTTGCAGGTTGGAACCTGAGAGCAGAGGACTTGCTACTATGACATCGCAGTGAGAAGATCACTGGGTCCAGTTGACTCCCATGTAAAATTCTCCTGGAGGGACTTGGGTGTGGCATACGCGGTTATGAAAGATGTATCTGTAGAGTGTTTGGTGGTGATAAAATTGTTTCACTAGTCATTTGGAGACCATTTGGGGTCTGCTACAGTGCTGAAATGCAGCATTTTTATAATTGGGAGCCTATTTCCGCATGTTTCTGGCCAGTCAAGGTGACACACATGTACCTCGTGGGCTGGAAGCAGAGTTGGTGAGGTCCTGGAAAGCAAGTCAACATGTTTCTTTAACGTAAGT